>JASAMX010023099.1:0-29036 GCA_030248175.1 Microlaimidae sp. YZB2_3 | reverse complement strand
CGGAAAACAGTTTGAAAATTATAAGAAGAATGAATGAATATAATATTTTAACAAAAAACATAAAAAAAGGCAAATGGTTGAAAAATACATACCAATAGGTATATAAAGACAAACAATTATTATTATATTATTATATTATATTATAATTATTGATTATTAGTTAGTAACTAAAACAATAGTTATAGTATGAATTATTATTATATTTTTTAAAACAAAGCTTACAATTTGTTTTTTAGAAAATATCAAATATGGCTAGTTTGGCAAAATTATTTCCAATTAAGGCTGGAAAAATTCCAGGGTTTTAGATAATAAAAATATATATTTTAGTTTTAAATTACATTTTTGAATACTTTTAATAAGGTTTTTATTGAGTATAGCTGTGTGTATTAAGTGCTTGAGAAAATTAGAGAGAAAATAATTTGTGTTAAAGTAACACAACATTAAAAATTAGTAATTTTTTCCATACATTATTTTAACAATAACAACAATATTATTTTTGAAACAAGAAAACATTGGAAGAAAAAAAAAACAAAAATAAAAACCGCCGACACAAAAAAAGTAGTGGTACATTTTTAATGTATATATTTAAGCCGTTTTTGTTAAGTTAGATATTTACTTGTATTCAAGGGCGTAGCCAGGGGGGGTTTGTAGGGGTGGCAACCCCCCCCCCCCTTTTAGGTTGGCGGAGGTAAAAATTTAGGGGTCTGAAGAGAACAATTTTAAAAAATTTCCTCGCATTTTGCTCTGCTCAGCGCTCATCATTTATATACCTTTTTAACAGCATTTAAGTGATGTTTTTAATGAATTTCAAAGACAATTTTAGAAAATTTTTTCGTGCTATCGCACGATTTTTAATGTTCTACCTTTTTAAACTGAAATTTTTCAAGTTTAACTTAAAAAACAATGCAAATAACTACAAAAAGAATCACCTAGCGCGAAGCGCAAAAAATTTTACCCTTTTTTAATGTCTTTTTTACGGTATTTTGAAAATTTGACAGACAAACCCCTAGCAACCCCCCCCTTTCGAAATATTTGTATGGAGTACAACCCCCCCCCCTTTCCGAAATCCTGGCTACGCCCCGGCTTGATATCTTTTCAGATTTATTGGGATTCATTTGGCTCTCGGTCTCAATATCAACTTCTTAACCTTTTTGTATTTTTTAAATACTAAGTAAATTTTTTCAAACTGCGTGAAGCCACTGTGCCAATTAATGTATTTGTAAGAATTAATCTTAATGTAACGTCCAGAAATATGAGGCCGAATAAATCGAGTTTTTGAAAGAAAGATTGCGAAAACAATTGCTGTTTTTTAGCTTTTTGGCCTAAAAAATGGAGCGATACAGGACTTGAACCTGTAATCTCCAGCCTAAGAACCACATAGACTGAAGTGCAGCGTTACACCATCGCTCGACAGTGTTACATTACAACTCGTATTTATAAGACGTCATATTTCTGAAACATTAACACAGCGGGAGTTGTGACACCTTCCCACCAAGATTGAAGCGCGCAGCCTTCCAATCTGACAACCATATAAGGTCCGAGCCACACGTCCACCACTAGTCCACGCCCTGCTCCTTAGAGCTAACCCTAGTTTCAACCTTCCGCTCACGGCAAGGCAGGCAAAGGCACATCATGTGGTGAGGGACGAATGGACGCGCTAATCGCTCACTAACTGTAACGTCCAGAAATATGAGGCCGAATAAATTGAGATTTTTGAAAGAAAGATTGCGAAACAATTTGCTGTTTTTAGCTTTTTTGGCTGAAAAATGAGCCACACAGTAGACTTGAACCTGTAATCTCCAGCCTATCAGTACCTCATTGACTGACGTGCTGCGTTACACCATCGCTCGACAGTGTTACATTACAACCCCTCATACTTAGAAGACGTCATTTTTTCTGAAACATTAACACAACGGGAGTTGTGACACCTTCCGAACCAAGATTGAAGCGCGCAGGCTTCCAATCTGACAACCACATAAGGTCTGAGCCACACGTCCACCACTAGTCCACGCCTGCCTGAAGATGTAACCTAGTTTCAACTTTCCGCCTATGGCAAGGCGGGCAAGGGCACATATGTGGTGTACCAACTGGGCGTAACTGTAGATCGGTTACTCAAATGTAGCTCAGTTCCAGAAATATGAGGCCGAATAAAGTGAGATTTTGAAAGAAAGAGTGTGAAACAATTGGCTGTTTTTAGCTTTTTTGGCTGAAGAAATTGTAGCGATACAGGACTTCAACCTGTAATCTTCAGCCTCAGTACCTCAATGACTGACGTGCTGCGTTACACCATCGCTCGACAGTGTTACATTACAACTCGTATTTATAAGACGTCATATGTCTGAAACATTAACACATCGGGAGTTTTGACATTAATTTTGCAAAAATATATAAATGGTAGTTTGCAATGTTTTTTGAAAACTTGTTTGTAGTTTTTACACATTTTATAAACACTTGTAGAATATGAAATTATTATATTAAAGTAAAAAAATCTTTAAGATAGCAAAAGTAACACATTAAAGTGACTAGTATATGTTAAACAAAAAGGATTAAGACAACAGATACCAACTAACATTGTTTTGTTATTATTGCAAGTATTTACCAGATAAATCCAAATATTTTTCTAAATTTACTCCATATACGTACATAGTTCATTTTATAGCTTTGCGTAAAATTTTAAGAGCGGTAAAATGCACAAAATAAGCACAAGAAAATAAAATTGCGGTTTTTGCTTTTAGTTTTTATCCAAAGTGGTACAAAAATCGAAGGTTAATTAACTGAAATATTATATCCTGACAAATAAAAATTTCAGAAGTTTTAAGTCAAAGAGCTAAATAAAAGTACAGCAAGATATTTTTAGTGACTAACTGATACAAATCTTTTTTCAGCTGGTTTTCGCAGTATTTTTGTATAAAAATTGGGGTGTTAAGTTTTACCTTTTAGGTTGGTTTAATTGGTGCTAAAAGCTAAACACCAGAAAAATGTAAATTTGAAATTACATTGATACATTCTTTGTTATTTATTATTGTTTTTTTATTTATTTATTCAGTTTTTTGTTATTTATTGGACAACTTTGGATAAGATATTGTATTAAATTGAAAAGGTGTTTAAAATTTATTCAGCAAGCAAGACAAAATCTCTCTGGAAACAGGGGTTTTAGAACATATATCGTGACACCCATCTGTCACGATGAAACACGTCCGTCACGATGACATCCATCCATCTGCTGGTTGACTTTCGGATGACCGTGTTTGTTAAACAGGAGTGTCACACCTTTGTCCCGGATAATCGTATTATCAACCTTTGGGTCGAATTATATCTGACTAACCTTGTAAATTAGTATGCATACATGAACGGCCCAAATTAAAATTGTGCAGTTATGACATTAAAAAAATAAGAACACAGATTTTTTTAATTCCACCTTTTGACAAAATATACAAAACTAACTAATTTTAGCCCTCAAAAAATTTGCATTTGGATTTTAAATAAATTAATTTGATAAATAATTGTTAAAAAATTTAGGTGTTTTTGTTGTTTAATGGTCGATCAATACTGCAATTATCGAGGTCAGCTAGATTTTATTTGCCCATAGTAATAATGACCTCGCACAAAAGTGGATGTAGGTTTTTTTAAAGTTTAAAGTGTTCATGTAGAAACGTTTTATTGAAAGAATTGATACAAAAATGAACTTTTAAATTCGTTTCATTGCTGAATTTCATTTTAGAATTAATATAACCTGGTTATCTTTCCTGTATTTAGTAATATTACATAAAGAAAATATTTAAAACAAATTTATATTCATTTATATAAATTAATTTTGAAATCTTTACCGTTAGCTGAAGCAAAAACAACTAAAACTATTCCAGTCACAGTGGAAAAGAACCAAAAGGCGTTTAAAGCAGTTGGTTTGTTGTTTTCTATTTGGTTTAAACCATCGATAGGTGCCACTTTACAGTAAGAATAAAAAAAATTCATTTTATTCTCTCGTTTTTTAATTTAGCGCTTTTTACGAATGATTAGGAGGCAGTTGGTAGTCGAATCTCACATATCAAATAGATCGCATACAGCGTCAATTATTTGTATGAGCATCAATTGCTCGCAAATGATTGGTCGTTCAGTAATATGAATAGTACTTTTAGTTTTTTTGCGCAGTTTTTCTAGTCAAAAAACCAAGCAGAGGCAACAGTTGTGAATACACTGTCCCACACACGTGAGATTTAAGAAATGGAGTATAATATTTTAACTCAGGAGCTGTTTCATAAGAGTTACAAACGTTCTTTGATTTTAATGTAAAAGTCCTGACTTTAAAATTCAGAAAAATGGCAACCATACCATGGTTTTTTTGCTAGCCGAATTTTTGAAATTCTAAATTTTACATTTAAATTCTAATTTTTTTTAAAGCGCGTCTGCAAATTTTAAGTTTTTTTGTGTATTTTAGAACTTTTTCGAGATCCAAGGTTTTTTTTTGAACGGCAAATGGTTTGAAATTTATAAGTGGAAATGAATGAATAAAGCAAGTGGTTGAAAAAAGCAAAAAGTGGTTGAAAATACATAGATATATAAAGAGAAACAATCTCATTACTGCTTGTTAGTTAGTAAAAAAAACAATAGTTACAGACTAAATTATTATATATTTTTTAAAACAAAGCTTACAATTTTTTTCAAAAAAAATCAAACATGGCTAGTCTGGCAAACAAATTATTTCCAATTAAGGCTTGAAAAAATCCAAAAGGGTTTTTTGATAATAAAACTATATGTTTTAGTTTCAAATTACAATTTTGAATACCTTTAATGAAAATTAAAGAGAAAATAATTTGTGTTAGAGTAACACAACATTAAAAAAACAATAATTTTTTCCACACATTATTTTAACAATAACAACAATATTATTTTTGAAAAAAGAAAACATTGAAAGAAACAAAAATAAATAATGCTGACACAAAAATTAGTGGTAGATTTTATATGAACTATTTATTTAAGCCGTTGTTGGTAAGTTAGATATTTACTATTGTATTCTGTTTAGATTTATTGGGATCGCTCTTAATCTCAAAATCAAGAAACTCACTCTACCTTAAAAGTCAGTGAAATGTTATTTAAAGTTCTTAATTTTAAAGGAAAACTAAAGATAAACCCAACGTGGCTGCAACTGTTGTTTGTTGGATTAAAAAATGCCCCCATTAAGTAGCTATTCAAATCACGAGAATCTGACATCACGTTATCAGCCAATTAGATTCGATTTAATAGGAAGTATTTGTTTGATAAAATGACGTCAGATTCTCGTGATTTGAGTGGTTACTTAAGGGGGCATTTGTTATTCCAACGAACAACTGTTGCAGCCACGTTGTGTTTACCTTTAACCTTGAAAAATGTTCTAAGCATAGAGCAGGAAAATGGGACGATTTCTGCCCCGGAGTATGTTTAGACAGAAAAGATGTGAACTAGTCTAAGACTTATTATTATTATTATTATTATTAATTATTATTATTATTATTATTATTATTATTATTATTATTATTATTATTATTATTATTATTATTATTATTATTATTATTATTATTATTATTATTATTATTATTATTATTATTATTATTATTATTATTATTATTATTATTATGATTATTATTATTAGTAATATTATTATTATTATTATTATTATTATTATGATTATTATTATTATTATTATTATTATTATTATTATTATTATTATTATTTTAACGCTCGTTTCTTAAAATCAATATTATTTTATCTCTGTTTTTCATGCGCCTATTTAGAACCGCAGCACCTGCCCCAACTATAATCAGAGAAAGTTAATAAAATTTGTAATTCACGTTTATTTATTGATTATTTATTCGCAATTTGTATATTGCCGGACACAGTTAAAGCATTTAAAAATGCACTGAGAATAAGCTGTGTATGTGACCCATAGGAAATATGCATTTGGTTTGGGCAGCTGCCTACTGGGTGAAAATTTCCACCATATGATAATAATTTATTTATACAGAATTTATTTCTTACACAGAACTGTTGCCTTTTTTTCTTAAGTTTTATGAAATATCACTTTAAAAAATCATACTCACAGCAATCTTTGACAAGTGCGAAATCGGCATATTTTCAACTTTATAGTTGTTTTTTACACATAAAAATATAACCTTCTCATTAAAAAAGTGGCGATTTCACGCTTGTCAAAGATTTCTGTGAATAAGTTTTTTTTTCAATTGACATTTCATAAGACTAAAGAAAAAAGGTAAACGTTCTTTGTAATCAATTCAACGTATAAATAAATCATTATCAGATGGTGGAAATTTCTACTCAGTGGGCAGCTGACCAAACCAAATACATATTTCCCATGAGCCACATAATATCCATCTCAGACAACTCCACATCTTTACTGTCTAAACATACGGCCGGGGAGAAATCGCCCCATTTTCCTGCTCTATGTTTGAAACATTTTTCAAGGCTAAAGGTAAACCCAAGGTGCTGCAACAGTTGTTCGTTGGATTAACAAATGCCCCCTTAAGTAACGAGAATAACGAGAATCTGACTTCATTTTATCAAACGAATACTTCGCATTAAATCGAATCTAATTGGCTGATAAAGTGATGTCAGATTCTCGTGATTTGAGTGGTGACTTATTGGGGACATTTTTTAATTCAGCAAACAACTGTTGCAGCCACGTTGGGTTTACCTTTAGTTTTCCTTTAAAATTAAGAACTCCAAATAACAGTTCACTGACTTTTAAAGTTGAGTGAGATTTGATTTTGAGATTAAGAAGCAAATTAATCCCAATAAATCTAAACAGAATACAAGTAAATATCTAACTTACCAACAACGGCTTAATAAATAGTACATTTAAAATGTACCACTAATTTTTGTGTCAGCATCTTTTATTTTTGTTTCTTTCAAATGATTTTCTTTGTTTCAGACAATAATATTGTTGTTATTGTTAAAATAATGTATGAAAAAATTATTGTTTTTTTAATGTTGTGTTACCCTAACACAAATTATTTTCTCTCAGATTTTCTCAAGTACTTAATCGCATGGCTATACTCAATAAAAACCTTATTAAAAGTATTCAAAAATGTAATTTGAAACTAAAACATTTATAATTTTATTCTAAAAAAACCCTTTTGGACATTTTCAAGCCTTAATTGGAAAAAATTTGTTTGCCAGACTAGCCATGTTTGATTTTTTTCTGAAAAAAATTGAAGTTTTGTTTTTAAAAAATATATAATAATTTAGTCTATAACTATGGTTTTTTTTACTAACCAACAAGCAGTATTACTAAATTGTTTTTTATATATCAATGTATTTTTCAACCACTTGCTTTTTTCAAACACTTGTTTTATTCATTCATTCCACTTATAAATTTCAAACCATTTGCCCGTTTCAAAAAAAACCTTAAACCTAAAATAAAAAAAACATAAAATTAGAGTGTTAAAAAAAATAGAATTAAATATAAAATTAGAATAAAAATAAAAATAGTATGTCATTTTTCTAATAAAGAGACTTTACATAAAATAACATTCACTCTTATAAAACCCCTGAGTTAAAATATATACCATCTAAATCTCAGGTGTGGAACTTATAAGACTTTGATCTCTTGATTTAATAGAAAAAGCGAAGAAAATTAAAAGTACTAATATACAGAAAACCAAAATTCGAGAAGATGCTTATACAGATAATGACGCTTATTGAGATACTATTGAGACACCCAGACCCCCCTGACTGCATAAAAAGCGAAAATAAAAAACAAAGAAAAAAATGAACTACTCTACTTAAAGGGGGAAAGGCGTTTAAAGCAGTTGGTTTGTTGTTTTCTATTTGGTTTAAACCATCGATAGGTGCCACTTTACAGTAAGAATAAAAAAAATTCATTTTATTCTCTCGTTTTTTAATTTAGCGCTTTTTACGAATGATTAGGAGGCAGTTGGTAGTGGAATCTCACATAATAAATAATTCGAATACAGCGTCAATTATTTGTATAAGCATCGGTTGCTCGCAAATGATTGGTCGTTCTGTAATATGAATAGTACTTTTAATTTTCTTGCGCGGTTTTCTATTCAAAAAATCAAGCAGAATCAACAGTTGTGAATACACTGTCCCACACACGTGAGATTTAAGAAATGGAGTATAATATTTTAACTCAGGAGCTGTTTCATAAGAGTGACAAACGTTTGATTTTAATGTAAAAGTCCTGACTTTAAAATTCAGAAAAATGCAACCATACCATGGTTTTTTTGCTAGCCGAATTTTTGAAATTCTAAATTTTATATTTAAATTCTAATTTTTTTAAAGCGCGTCTGCAAATTTTAAGTTTTTTGTGTATTTTAGAACTTTTTCGAGATCCAAGGTTTTTTTTGAACGGCAAATGGTTTGAAATTTATAAGTGGAATGAATGAATAAAGCAAGTGGTTGAAAAAAGCAAGTGGTTGAAAATACATAGATATATAAAGAGAAACAATCTCATAACTGCTTGTTGGTTAGTAAAAAAAACCATAGTTATAGACTAAATTATTATATATTTTTTAAAACAAAGCTTACAATTTTTTTCAGAAAAAATCAAACATGGCTAGTCTGGCAAACAAATTTTTTCCAATTAAGGCTTGAAAATGTCCAAAAGGGTTTTTTTAATAATAAAACTATAATGTTTTAGTTTCAAATTACATTTTTGAATACTTTTAATAAGGTTTTTATTGAGTATAGCCATGCGATTAAGTACTTGAGAAAATTAGAGAGAAAATAATTTGTGTTAGGGTAACACAACATTAAAAAAACAATAATTTTTTCCATACATTATTTTAACAATAACAACAATATTATTTCTGAAACAAAGAAAACATTGAAAGAAACAAAAATAAAAGATGCTGACACAAAAATTAGTGGTACATTTTAAATGTACTATTTATTTAAGCCGTTGTTGGTAAGTTAGATATTTACTTGTATTCTGTTTAGATTTATTGGGATTAATTTGCTTCTTAATCTCAAAATCAAAATCTCACTCAACTTTAAAAGTCAGTGAACTGTTATTTGGAGTTCTTAATTTTAAAGGAAAACTAAAGGTAAACCCAACGTGGCTGCAACAGTTGTTTGTTGGATTAAAAAATGCCCCCCATTAAGTAGCTATTCAAATTACGAGAATCTGACATTACTTTATTAGCCAATTAGATTCGATTTAATACGAAGTATTTGTTTGATAAAATGACGTCAGATTCTCGTTATTCTCGTTACTTAAGGGGGCATTTGTTAATCCAACGAACAACTGTTGCAGCCACGTTGGGTTTACCTTTAGCCTTGAAAAATGTTTCAAACATAGAGCAGGAAAATGGGGTGATTTCTCCGCGGGCGTATGTTTAGACAGAAAAGATGTGGACTAGTCTAGATGGACATTATATGGCACATAGAAAATATGCATTTGGTTTGGCCAGCTGCCTACTGAGTAAAAATTTTCATCATATGATAATGATTTATTTACACGTTGAAATGATTACACAGAACTGTTGCGTTTTTTCTTTAGTCTTATGAAATGTCAATTGAAGAATCATACTCACAGCAATTTTCGACAAGCGCGAAATTGCCACTTTTTCAATCAGAAAGTTATATTTTTATGTGTAAAAAGCAACTATAAATTTAAAAATATGGCGATTTTGCGTTTGTCAAAGATTGCTGTGAGTATGATTTTTTAAATTGATATTTCATAAAACTAAAGAAAAAAGGCAACAGTTCTGTGTAAGAAATAAATTCTGTATAAATAAATTATTATCATATGGTGGAAATTTTCACCCAGTAGGCAGCTGCCCAAACCAAATGCATATTTCCTATGGGTCACATACACAGCTTATTTCAGTGCATTTTTAAATGCTTTAACTGTGTCCGGCAATATACAAATTGCGAATAAATAATCAATAAATAAACGTGAATTACAAATTTTATTAACGTTCTCTGATTATAGTTGGGGCGGTGCCGCGGTTCTAAATCGGCGCATGAACGATAAAATAATATTGATTTTAAGAAACGAGCGTTAAAATAATAATAATAATAATAATAATAATAATAATAATAATAATAATAATAATAATAATAATAATAATAATAATAACAATAATAATAAATAATAATAATAATAATCATAATAATAATAATAATAATAATAATAATATAATAATAATAATAGTAATAATAATAATAATAATAATAATAATAATAATAATAATAATAATAATAATAATAATAATAATAATAATATAATAATAATAATAATAATAATAATAATAATAATAATAATAATAATAATAATAATAATAAGTCTTAGACTAGTTCACATCTTTTCTGTCTAAACATACTCCGGGGCAGAAATCGTCCCATTTTCCTGCTCTATGCTTAGAACATTTTTCAAGGTTAAAGGTAAACACAACGTGGCTGCAACAGTTGTTCGTTGGAATAACAAATGCCCCCTTAAGTAACCACTCAAATCACGAGAATCTGACGTCATTTTATCAAACAAATACTTCCTATTAAATCGAATCTAATTGGCTGATAACGTGATGTCAGATTCTCGTGATTTGAATAGCTACTTAATGGGGGCATTTTTTAATCCAACAAACAACTGTTGCAGCCACGTTGGGTTTACCTTTAGTTTTCCTTTAAAATTAAGAACTCCAAATAACAGTTCACTGACTTTTAAAGTTGAGTGAGATTTTGATTTTGAGATTAAGAAGCAAATTAATCCCAATAAATCTAAACAGAATACAAGTAAATATCTAACTTACCAACAACGGCTTAAATAAATAGTTCATATAAAATGTACCACTAATTTTTGTGTCAGCATTATTTATTTTTGTTTCTTTCAATGTTTTCTTTTTTCAGAAATAATATTGTTGTTATTGTTAAAATAATGTGTGGAAAAAATTATTGTTTTTTTAATGTTGCGTTACTCTAACACAAATTATTTTCTCTTTAATTTTCATTAAAGGTATTCAAAATTGTAATTTGAAACTAAAACATATAGTTTTATTATCAAAAAACCCTTTTGGATTTTTTCAAGCCTTAATTGGAAATAATTTGTTTGCCAGACTAGCCATGTTTGATTTTTTCTGAAAAAAATTGTAAGCTTTGTTTTAAAAAATATATAATAATTTAGTCTATAACTATTGTTTTTTTTTACTAACTAACAAGCAGTAATGAGATTGTTTCTCTTTATATATCTATGTATTTTCAACCACTTGCTTTTTTCAACCACTTGCTTTATTCATTCATTCCACTTATAAATTTCAAACCATTTGCCGTTCAAAAAAAAACCTTGGATCTCGAAAAAGTTCTAAAATACACAAAAAACTTAAAATTTGCAGACGCGCTTTAAAAAAATTAGAATTTAAATGTAAAATTTAGAATTTCAAAAATTCGGCTAGCAAAAAAACCATGGTATGGTTGCATTTTTCTGAATTTTAAAGTCAGGACTTTTACATTAAAATCAAACGTTTGTAACTCTTATGAAACAGCTCCTGAGTTAAAATATTATACTCCATTTCTTAAATCTCACGTGTGTGGGACAGTGTATTCACAACTGTTGCCTCTGCTTGATTTTTTGACTAGAAAACTGCGCAAAAAAACTAAAAGTACTATTCATATTACTGAACGACCAATCATTTGCGAGCAATTGATGCTCATACAAATCATTGACGCTGTATGCGATCTATTTGATATGTGAGATTCGACTACCAACTGCCTCCCAATCATTCGTAAAAAACGCTAATTTTAAAAACGAGAGAATAAAATGAATTTTTTTATTCTTACTGTAAAGTGGCACCTATCGATGGTTTAAACCAAATAGAAAACAGCAAACCAACTGATTTAAGCGCCCTTTGGTTATTTTTTACTGTGACTAGAATAGTTTTAGTTGTTTGTGCTTCAGCTAACGGTAAAGATTTGAAAATTACTTTTTATAAATGAATATAAATTTGTTTTAAATATTTTGTTTATGCAATATTACTAAATACAGGAAAGATAACCAGGTTATATTAATTTTAAAATGAAATTCAGCAATGAAACGAATTTAAAAGTTCATTTTTGTATCAATTCTTTCAATAAAACGTTTCTACATGAACACTTTAAACTTAAAAAAAACCTACATCCACTTTTGTGCGAGGTCATTATTACTATGGGCAAATAAAACCTAGCTGACCTCGATAATTGCAGTATTGATCGACCATTTAACAACAAAAACACTTAAATTTTTTAACAATTATTTATTAAATTAATTTACTTAAAATCCAAATGCAAATTTTATTGATTAATTTTTGTATATTTTGTGAAAAGGTGGAATTAAAAAAAATCTGTGTTCTTATTTTTTTTTAAATGTCATAACTGCACAATTTTAATTTGGTCCGTTCACGTATGCATACTAATTTACGAGGTCAGTCAGATATAATTCGACCCAAAGGTTGATAATACGATCATCCGGGACAAAGGTGTGACACTCCTGTTTAACAAACACGGTCATCCGAAAGTCAACCAGCAGATGGACGGGTATCATCGTGACGGACGTGTGTCATCGTGACAGATGGGTGTCACGATATATGTTCTAAAACCCCTGTTTCCAGAGAGATTTTGTCTTGCTTGCTGACTTTTAAACACCTTTTCAATTTAATACCAAATCTTATCCAAAGTTGTCCAATAAATAACAAAAAACTGAATAAATACTTCAAAAAAACAATAATAAATAACAAAGAATGTATCAATGTAATTTCAAATTTATATTTTATTGGTGCATTGCTTTGACACAAATTAAACCAACCTAAAAAGGTCAAATATAACACCCCCTTTTTTATACAAAAATACTGCGAAAACCAGCTGAAAAAGATTTGTATCAGTTCGTCACTAAAAATATCTTGCTGTACTTTTATTTAGCTCTTTGACTTAAAACTTCTGAAATTTTTATTTGTCAGGATATAATATTTCAGTTATTAACCTTCGATTTTTGTACCACTTTGGATAAAAACTAAAAGCAAAAACCGCAATTTTATTTTCTTGTGCTTATTTTGTGCATTTTCCCGCTCTTAAAATTTTACGCAAAGCTATAAAATGAACTATGTACGTATATGGATAGATAAAACAGAATAGAATTTATTCGCACGGTATATAATACAGAAGTAAAATACTCATTTATGTACGAATAGAAAAACTACAACTAACAAATAATAAGAGCATGTAATTTTAAGTACATTGCTTTTTAAGGGGAACTTGGATGTTTGAGTAACAAGCAAAAATCTCTGTAAAGAAAAAAGGAAAAACGTTATCAATAACATTTGGTAAATTTTTCGAGCGATTAATGTTTTAACTTATAGCTTTTCAAAACTTTTACATTATTTGATTTTATAGTGTTTTGTATAATGCATTCCTAATTGACTATACACGAGACGAAAAAAAATTGTGAACATCAATTTTAGACTGCGGGATGATATGGCAATCCATCTGGTCATAGGCAGTTCTTTATGCACAACTTCTCGCATGGCAAAAATAACAGCCGGTGGCTAAAATTAAGGGTGGCCTGATTTAAGTCAGCTAACCTAAGTCATTGTAACTACGAGAATATTAAATTCCAACGAGCCGCTTTCCAACTGATTTGATTATTACTTGCTCTGCAAACAAAGCTACAAAAAATTTACCATTGCATTGTGTTAGAATTCACGTGATTTTTTTTTCTCTCATGTCTGAAATATTTAAGCAGTTAAATTTTATTAAATTTTATTTATTAAATGTACGTAGAAAAGCGCTGGTACCCCCAAAAATATATAATACTATATATTATATAATATATAATATTATATATTTTTTTTATCACTTTCATTTTTTTTCGTAAATTTAGAAAAATATTTGGATTTATCTGGTAAATACTTGCAATAATAACAAAACAATGTTAGTTGGTATCTGTTGTCTTAATCCTTTTTGTTTAACATATATTAATCACTTTAATGTGTTACTTTTGCTATCTTAAAGATTTTTTTACTTTAAAATAAAAATTTCATATTCTACAAGTGTTTATAAAATGTGTAAAAACTACAAACAAGTTTTCAAAAAACATTGCAAACTACCATCTATATATTTTTGCAAAATTAATGTCACAACTCCCGCTGTGTTAATGTTTCAGAAATATGACGTCTTATAAATAGAAGTCTTATAATGTAACACTGTCGAGCGATGGTGTAACGCAGCACGTCAGTCAATGAGGTACTGAGGCTGGAGATTACAGGTTCAAGTCCTGTATCGCTCAGTTTTCAGTCAAAAAAGCTAAAAACAGCAAATTGTTTCGCAATCTTTCTTTCAAAAACTCAATTTATTTGGCCTCATATTTCTGGACGTTACATTTGGTGAGCGATACACGTCCATTGGTACACCACATATGTGCCCTTGCCCGCCTTGCCGTGAGCGGCAGGTTGAAACTAGGGTTAGCTCTAAGGAGCAGGGCGTGGACTAGTGGTGGACGTGTGGCTCGGACCTTATATGGTTGTCAGATTGGAAGGCTAGTCGCTTCAATCTTGGTGGGAAGGTGTCACAACTCCCGCTGTGTTAATGTTTCAGAAATATGACGTTTTATATAAATACGAGTTGTAATGTAACACTGTCGAGCGATGGTGTAACGCAACACGTCAGTCAATGAGGTACTGAGGCTGGAGATTACAGGTTCAAGTCCTGTATCGCTCATTTTTCAGCCAAAAAACTAAAAACAGCAAATTGTTTCGCAATCTTTCTTTCAAAAACTCAATTTATTCGGCCTCATATTTCTGGACGTTACATTTGGTGAGCGATACACGTCCATTGGTACACCACATATGTGCCCTTGCCCGCCTTGCCGTGAGCGGCAGGTTGAAACTAGGGTTAGTTCTAAGGAGCAGGGCGTGGACTAGTGGTGGACGTGTGGCTCGGACCTTATATGGTTGTCAGATTGGAAGGCTAGTCGCTTCAATCTAGGTGGGAAGGTGTCACAACTCCCGCTGTGTTAATGTTTCAGAAATATGACGTTTTATAAATACGAGTTGTAATGTAACACTGTCGAGCGATGGTGTAACGCAACACGTCAGTCAATGAGGTACTGAGGCTGGAGATTACAGGTTCAAGTTCTGTATCGCTCATTTTTCAGCCAAAAAAGCTAAAAACAGCAAATTGTTTCGCAATCTTTCTTTCAAAAACTCAATTTATTCGGCCTCATATTTCTGGACGTTACATTAAGATTAATTCTTACAAATACATTAATTGGCACAGTGGCTTCACGCAGTTTAAAAAAATTTACTTAGTATTTAAAAAATACAAAAAAGGTTAAGAGAGTTGATATTGAGATCAAGGAGCAAATGAATCCCAATAAATCTGAAAAGAATACAAGCAGGGGCGTAGCCAGGATTTCGGAAAGGGGGGGGGTTGTACTCCATACAAATTTTTCGAAAGGGGGGGTTGTAGGGGGTTGTACTCCAAATTTTCAAAATACCGTAAAAAAGACATTAAAAAAGGGTAAAATTTTTTGCGCTTCGCGCTAGGTGATTCTTTTTGTAGTTATTTGCATTGTTTTTTAAGTTAAACTTGAAAAATTTCCGGTTTAAAAAGGTAGAACATTAAAAATCGTGCGATAGCACGAAAAAATTTTCTAAAATTGTCTTTGAAATTCATTAAAAACATCACTTAAATGTTGTAAAAAGGTATATAAATGTCGAGCGCTGAGCGGAGCGAAGCGCGAGGAAATTTTTTAAAATTGTTCTCTTCAGACCCCCAAATTTTTACCTCCGCCAACCCAAAAGGGGGGGGGGGGGGGTTGCGACCCCTACAACCCCCCCTGGCTACGCCCTTGAATACAAGTAAATATCTAACTTAACAAAAACGGCTTAAATATATACATTAAAAATGTACCACTACTTTTTGTGTCAGCAGTTTTTATTTTTGTTTCTTTCAATGTTTTCTTGTTTCAGAAATAATATTGTTGTTATTGTTAAAATAATGTATGGAAAAAATTATTGTTTTTTAATGTTGTGTTACTTTAACACAAATTATTTTCTGTCTAATTTTCTCAAGCACTTAATCACACGGCTATACTCAATAAAAACCTTATTAAAAGTATTCAAAAATGTAATTTAAAACTAAAATATATATTTTTATTATCTAAAACCCTGGAATTTTTCCAGCCTTAATTGGAAATAATTTGTTTGCCAGACTAGCCTTATTTGATATTTTCTAAAAAACAAATTGTAAGCTTTGTTTTAAAAAATATAATAATAATTTAGTCCATCTATAACTATTGTTTTAGTTACTAACTAATAATCAATAATTATAATATAATATAATAATATAATAATAATTGTTTGTTTTTATATACCTATTGGTATGTATTTTTCAACCATTTGCCTTTTTTATGTTTTTTGTTAAAATATTATATTCATTCATTCTTTTTATAATTTTCAAACTGTTTTCCGTTAAAAAACAAACCCTATGAATCTCAAAAAAATTCTAAAAATACAAAAAAAAATTTTAAAAATTTTATTTATTTAAGTCTAAAGCCAACAACTATGACGTAATTATATACGTACGGGGTTTTTAGAGCTTCGAGCAGGGAACTTGGAGCCATCGAAAATTTATGGGAACTTGGAGCCACGAGCAATCGGAACTTGGAGCCTTTCAGAAAAAATTGGTTTGGGCTTAAATTCAGGTTTCGCTTAGGCTTAAGTACAGGTTTTTTGATTTTTATTTTTAGCTCCAAGTTCCCAACTTACGGCTCCAAGTTCCGCACCTACGGCTCCAAGTTCCAGCTCCAAGTTCCCCAGGCTCCATCGAACCTAAATCATTATATAGCATAACAAAAATAAAAAGCAAACCAATTTACAACAACGTAAAACATCAATAATATAAGACAATAAAACAATATGGCTACTAGAAAAGTGGCTCAAAGGCTTTAAAATTAAGCACTTGTTTGAGCCAGTGCGATTCTCTTTTTAAACTTTAGTGAAGTAGCGGCTGTGATTTCTTTTCAGACAGATTATTCCATAAATTCTTGATTTGAGAAAAAAAATTCCTAGCATTTATACGACTTCTTTTAACCATAATTTTTAAAGAATGACCCCTTGTTAAGTTACTATTGATTGAAAAAATACCATACAATATTGATGTTTTACCATAAATAATTTTGTAGCATTCTGTTAGATCAATGATATTGCGACGATCAACTAGCTTTTCTAATTTAAGAATTTTTAACCTATCTTCATAATCAACGTAACGCATATTACATTTATAAAATAGTCTTCTAGTAAAATTTTGTTGAACACACTCAATGGTAGAAATATTTTGCTTTAAGTAAGGATTCCATATAACACTTCCATACTCAAGAATAGGACGGAAATACGATAGATAAGCTTTTGTTATTGGAAATAAATGTTCTAAAAAGTAAAAATGAAATCCTGGAAGCTTTTTTTGCGATTCTTAGAGAATTTTCAGAAAATTTCAAAGTGTCAGAAATAAAAATTCCAAGAACTTTAACTATTTTATACTTATGTAGAATTTTATCATTTATGATGTAATCAGTAAACAATGGTTCTTTATTGGAGCTTAGATGCAATACTTCATATGTATTATTGAACAATTGAAGCTGCCACAGTTTTGATAGGTCAAAACGGCAATTCTGTTTAGGTCTTCTTGAAGCTGCAAAGTTTTTTTTTAATTTTATCGATCAGAAGAAGAACTTGTATAAAGCATTACGCCATCAGCAAACATTTTTATATTTGAATGATTAACACTTGTTACTAAATCGTTAATGTAGATCGAAAACAGGAAAGGACCTAAAACAGAACCTTGCGGAACAGAACTGATAACTTCGTAAGACGAAGATTGTTGTCGATTAAGTGTTACTCTAAAACTTTGATCAGGTAAAAAAGCTTTTATACAATCAAGAAAGCGTCAAGTTACACCATATTTTTGCAATTTGTATAACAGTTTTTCATGCGATACCGAATCAAATGCTTTAGCAAAATCCAAGTAAATTATATCAGTACTTTTTTGTTCTTCAAAGCTAAAGTCCAATCAATAACGGTATTTAATAGCTGGAAAATAGTTGAACTCTTAGCATGAAAGCCAAATTAACACCTGGACAAGACGTTTTTAAAAAAAGTCTGTGAGTTCACCTTTGACATTTTTTTCCATGAGTTTGCAAGAGAAAGAAGTTTATGAGATTGAACGGTAATTTAATTTATTAGACTTAACATGTTTATTTATGTAAACATAGTATAATCCATAACATTTCAGCTCAGAACTATTCATTGGCTTTTTTATTATTCTTCAAAACAATTCAAGTTACCATAGTAAATCTTAAGTCTTAAATTATAGCACGGTCCGTTTCAATCCCGAAATCAAAGAACACAGAAGACAGTTTCTAATTTTCAGCGCGCTGAAAAATCATTTTTTAAACACGGTTAAACTAAGCGGAAACGCCTTTTTTGGTGAGCTGACCAGTTTTAAACGCTTTTTTTGCTTTTCCTAAGCCTAAGAAAAACCTAAAAATCAACCTAAACTTTATCATGATAGAATTTCAGATTTTTCAGCGCGCTTAAAATTACCACTAGCGCGCTGAAAATCAGAATCTGCCACACAGAACACCTAATAAAACGAACTAAATCAAGAAAAAAGCAAAAAATAAAAAAATCCGAAAATAACATAAAATAAAAACACACAACTTTACCTTTTTTACTTTCGAAACTGCATCGTCTACAATTTTGTACTATATTTTGTGTTTATTAAGTTTTGCTACAGATTTAGGGTCGATGGAGCCTAGGGAACTTGGAGCTGGAACTTTGAGCCAAAAATAGAGAACTTGGAGCCGTAAGTGGGGAACTTGGAGCCGTAAGTTGGGAACTTGGAGCCAAAAATAAAAATCGCTAAAAAGTGTACCTAAGCCTAAGCGAAACCTAAATTTTACCCCAAACCAATTTTTTCTGAAAGGCTCCAAGTTCCCATGGCTTGTGGCTCCAAGTTCCCAAAAACTTTCGATGGCTCCAAGTTCCCTGCTTGTGGCTCTAAAGACCCCGTACCTTGCTACAAAACTTCAAGTATTGCTCCGGAGCTTCAAAAAGCTCCGATCTGAACAATCAAACTTATCGTAGTTTTTAAAATCCTGTATTTTTTATAGGTTGCTGTGTAGTGAAACCGCGTACTGTCATTGACTATTTAAAAACAAGTTATTTCTGGAACACATTCTTTTTACCGAAAAGCTATAAAACTATAATTCTTGAATCTTACGTGAAGTTAAGACCTAAAATACATTTCCTACTGTTGACTCTCGTAATTTTTTGGCTGACAAAAATGCGCAAGAAAGTACCCAACGTTGTGTTAATCATACTCAACGTTTAGTCAGCTGCGCGCCACCCATGCTCCTTCAAATTAAAGTACACCCTATGAAATTTGTTTATCATGCGACATTTATATGAATTTCGATTTGTTTATTCAAAAATGTTTTTTGTAGCAGGAGTAACGCTTGCGGATGTCCAGCTTCCGTCGGCCGTTATAAACACAGCAGCAAGACGTGATGACTATCTGCATCTGAGCAGTGATTAAAACGTCAAAAGTGAAAACAGTTTGCATAAAATTTTATGATACGGACCTGTTTTGCTGTGGCTTATAAAAAAACACGTCTTTCTTTTAATGTGCTACTTTTGTGTTCCCACCACTTAATTCTAACTTGCTATTATCCAGAATGTATAACACAAGAAAATGTCTGACTGCATACTAAATTTTTGACCCAAATTTTTCGAGAAAAGTTTCATTTTTGAATTCGCGTGCGACTTTTATTGCCAAAATCCGCCATTTTCTGCTATTTAACACAGTGTTACTTTTCTCGCAGTGGCGACTGCCACATCTTCCGCACTCTATATTGCTTTATTCGCATTATGACTATTTTCGCACTGCGAATCTGGCTTCACAAAAAAAAATCAAAGCGGAGCGAAAATTTTGTGCTTAAATGAGATAAAGCTTTTTTTTTTACCTTAAGATGTTCAAACTTTTTAATAAAATAAAGTATCTTTCCTAATTTTAAAATTAAATAAAACAAGTTTTGAAGTGTTTTACTCCATTGAAAATGACTACCAGCGTCTGTATTTTTTTGTACCGCAGAATTTTACAAATTTATAAAAAATAATCGACTTTTACCTTAAAATCAAACTTTTGCAACTCTTATGAAAAAGCTCCCGATTTATATTATTAAACACTATATTTCGTCGTTACTCTGACACAATGACTCAGAAGCGTCATCAAATGCTCGTAACAGTGACTCTTTTTTTATTTTTTAACACACAAAAGTATCAACAATTTGAGTTACCGTCACATTGATTTTATACTGATTGTGACTTTTTGTGTCAGAGTAAAGGACGATTTCTTGAATCTCACGTAAGTGAATTTGAAGTCTGGACAGTGTATTCACAACTGTTGACTCTGCTTAATTCTTTGGTTAGAAAACCGCGCAAGAAAACTGAACGTATTATTTATAATACTGAACGTCCGATCATTTGCGACCGATACTCATACAAATAAATGACGTAGTATGCAAATTATTTATTATCTGAGATTTAACTACCAACTGAGTCCCAGATATTCGTAAAAAGCGCTAATTTTTGAAACAAGAGAATAAAATGAATTTTTTTATTCCTACTGTAAAGTGGCACCTATCGATGGTTTAAACCAAATCGAAAACAACAAACCAACAGCTTTAAACGCCCTTTGGTTATTTTTTACTTTGACTGGAATAGTTTTAGCTGTTTTTGCTTCAGCTAACGGTAAAGATTTCAAAATTACTTTTTATATATGAATATAAATTTATTTCAAATATATTGTTTTTGTAATATTACCAAAAATATTTAATACTATATATATATAGTATTATATTTTTTGATATTATACTAAATACAGGAAAGATAGCGAGGTTATGTTAAAACGAATTTAAAAGTCATCTTTTGTGTTAATTTTTTTTAATAAAACGTTTCGATATGAACACTTTCAAATTAAAAAAACCTATATTCACTGTTTTTACGAGGTCATTATTACTAAGACCACAGTGTGGTGTCATTAATCATTAGTTTTGCCGACGTCTGTAGCCTCTATAGGCCACAAAATTTTTTCATCAAAATATCTCCACTCGCTAGTTTAGGAGATATGACCCTCAAAAATGGCTTTTGTACTCGAAAATCTCTCAATCGATATTAAAGTTTAAAGTACAAAATATGCACTCAAAGAAAGCTGTCACTTTCTACTTATATTTGATACATTGATTGTTAAGATTTGTGCAGTATTTGTCGAGATATTGCGTTTCCTGTACAAAAACCCTCGATTTTTTGCTAAAAAACAAACGACGGCAGGGATTTGATTAAGTTTGCCCAACATTTTTGCCTACACTTAGTATTTTTAACGAAAAAAATTGCGGGTTTTTGTACGGGAAACGCAATATTTCGAGTACTACTGCTCCAATATTAACGATCAAGGTATCAAACTAAATTAGAAAATAGCCGCTTTCTTTGCGTGCATATTTTGTAGCTTAAATTTAAATGTAAATTTTAAATCTGTAAATTTTGTAGATCTTAAACTTTGTAGCTCAATGGGTGTGTGTAAACCCATTGAGTAATTTTTTAAGTACAGAATTGTTGAAAAAAGCCATTTTTGGGAGATCATATTTCCTAAACCAGTCGAGATATTTTGATGAAAAAATTTTGTGGGCTATAAGGGCTATCGTACAGAAGTCGGAAAAACTAATAAATGATAAATGACATCACCCTGTGGTCTTTAATAATGACCTCGCAAAAATAGTTGAGTTAGGTTGTTTTTTTTTAATTTAAAAGTGTTCATGAAGAACCGTTTTATTAAAAGATTTGACATAAAAGTTGATTTTTAAATTTGTTTCAACGCTGAAACTTTTTTTTAAATAATATAAGCATCTGCTTAAAATTTAAAACAGTAAATATTGTTCACTTCAGTCTATTATCAAGAATACATGAAAATTAATTAATAAAGAAAATAAGAATGAGAAATGAAGAACAAATTATAGGACTATGTGTGGATCCAACCTAAATGCATACGTGTGTATAGTTTTATATGCATACGTATGCATAAATTCATATTCATAAATATTCATATTCATATGCATATTTTTTTAGTTATATGCATACGTATGCATTTTTCCGCAAAGTATATGCATACGTATGCATTTTTTTAAACTTTTATGCATACGTATGCATTTTTTTCTAGCTTTTATGCATACGTAGGCATAAAAATTGCAAAAAATGCATACGTATGCATATAATTTCCGGAAAAATGCATACGTATGCATATAAGTTTAAAAAAATGCATACGTATGCATATTTTATCAAAAAACAAAAAAAATATTTTTTTCTAAAATATGCATACGTATGCATATTTTGCAACTTATATGCATACGTATGCATTTTTCCGGAAAGTATATGCATACGTATGGATTTTTTTGGAACTTTTATGCATACGTATGCATATAAATTTATGCATATGTATGCATAACATATGCATACGTGTGCATATAAAACTATGCATACGTATGCATTTAGAATGGATCCACACATAGCCCATATAATTTCTTCTTTATTTCTCATTCTACTTTTCTTAATTAATTAATTTTCATGTATTCTTGCTAATATTAAAATTTTAAATTCGCCCTACAAAATTAGGGTGCGATGTTTTCTGTAAAATTTCTTTACCTCAATTTACTGTAAGTTGAACATTGGGGTGTATATTTTAAACACGCTGGTTAAAATGCAGTGTTCCTAACGGAAGAAATTCTATAGTTAAGAAAGAACCCGCCAGATGTGATCTAAACAGTGCCTTGAAAATGCCGTCGCGCGCAGTTATTTGCTTTAAAAGCGCGCCCGCATTTGTTTAATAGCGCGCCCGCCTTAGCGTTGTCATATTCGCGGCTGTATTTTGAAACCCTGTTTCTTAAACACTGATTTAGCTGCTGACGTCCTTGAAAACCGAATATAAACTCTGATCCTCCCACTTTCATCCCACCGAGCAAACATATGCAATTACCGCTTAGTAAAACAAATGTCAATCACAATGAATGGGCTTATTTAGATATTAACTTGGAAATAATTGAAGAAAAACTTAAAACCCAAGTCTACAATAAAACAGACGATTTTAACTTTTTAGTAGTTAGGTATATTGATTACCGTAGTAATACATCAGAATCTATTGGTCTTAAAACCTTTCATTCCCAATTAATCAGAATTACAAGAATCAGCAGTGATTTAAATGGATTTACAATACAATTTAAATGGATTTATAAGCAATAAACTAATAGAAAAGTATATTCGTAACAATTTATATTATTATTCATGCCAACTGCAATCCAGATTGTTCCAGTGTTTAAAATGTAACTGGTTATTACAAATTTATTAGTTTTGCAGACTTTGTGCTGCACCTGGTTAATATCAGGATGCTTTTTCTTGTAGTTTTTAACTACATCTGGAGTGATCCAGAATATTTATTAAATTTAGCTTATTATTATAGTTTTATCTGTTTAGCAGTCTTTGTGCTGCACCTGGTTAATTCCAAAATGTTTATTTTTGCAGTAGTTAACTGCATCTGGAGTAATCCGGAATGTTTATTAAAAGTGTTTTGTTATTATGTTTTATTTGAAAAGCAGTCTTTGTGCTACACCTGGTTAATACCAGGATGTTTATTTTTGCAGTAGTTAACTGCATCTGGAGTAATCCGGAATGTTTATTAAAAGTGTTTTATTATTATGTTTTATTTGAAAAGCAGTCTTTGTGCTGCACCTGGTTAATACCAGGATGTTTATTTTTGCAGTAGTTAACTGCATCTGGAGTAATCCAGTATGGTTATTAAAATTGTTTTGTTACTATGTTTTATCTGTTTAGAAGTTATTGTGCTGCACCTGGTTAATTCCAGGATGTTTATTTTTTGCAGTGGTTAACTGCGTCTGGAATAATCCAGATTGTTAAATAAATTTGGTTGTTTATTATAGTTTTATCTGTTTAGCAGTATTTAAAAAATTTTGAAGGGAAGAGGTCGAGATTTTGAACCAATAAATATTTTAAATATTTAAAACAGTAAAATGTACTAAAGGTAAACCCAACGTGGCTACAACAGTTGTTTGCTGGATTAAAAAAATGCGCCTCATTAAAGGTGCGGTGCTGAGTCAAACTTTTTGTCTTTGATTTTGATATTTTTTTGTGAAAATCTTACCCCTGCCTCCAATAGCCCATAAACATTTTTTCAACAAAATATCCCCAGTGGTTCAGGAGTTATGACCCCCCAAAAATGGCGTTTTTGGACAATTCTGTACGTGAAAGATTGCTCAATGGGTATAAAAAATTTATGTTACAAATTATGCACTAAAAGAAAGCAGCTACTTTCTACTTTAATTTTATACTTTAATTTAAGATTGGTGCAATGTTTGTCTAAATATTGCGTTTCCCGTAAAAAAAACCCGGAACTTTTTCGTTAAAAACACGAAGTGAAGGCAAGAATGCGGAAAAGAGGTTGGGCAAACTTCATAAAATCTCTACCATTGATTCGTGTTTTTAATGAAGAAATCGCATGTTTTTTGTACGGGAAACGCAATATCTCCTTAAATACTGCACCAATCTTAACGATCAAGGTATCAAATTAAAATAAAAATAGCTGCTTTCTTTTAGTGTATAATTAGTAACGTAAATCTGAATACCCATTGAGCAATCTTTTAAGTACAGAATTGTCGAAAAACGACATTTTTGGAGGGACATTTGATTTGAATTTATATTTTGATGAAAAAATTTTTGTGGACTATTGAGGGCATAGGCAGGGGTAATGTTTTCACAAAAAATAATCAAAATCTAAAACAAAAAGTTTGACTCCGCATCCGCACCGCACCTTTAAGTGAACGATATCAAATCACGACAATCTGACGTCACTTTTTCAGCAAATTAGATCTGATTTAATACCGAGTATATGTTTGATAAAGTGACTTCAGATTCTCTTAATTTGAATGGTTACTTAATGGGGAGCATTTTTTAATCCAACGAACAAATGTTGCAGCCACGTTGGGTTTACTTTTAGCCGCTCGTTGTTTCTCAATTTTCGTCCTACATATAATTGGCGCTACATAGTTGTCATTGTACCCGCTTCCTACACTAAAAAGAAAATTTTACATGACATTTTGAGTGTGGTGAAAATTCTAACGTGAAAGCTGTATGTTATACATTGAATTGAAATCTTTGCTGTTCGAGTTGCCTACCAATACGCCAATCATGATATGTCATCGACCTCAAAGCTGAAAACATTACAATCAATGAAGCTTCCGAATGTCATTTTCTGTTTAAATAACAGAATCAACAAAACCAAGGGTGGACCCATTATAAACTTATTTCTGTGGAAAGCTCAATAATTTTTAAAAAAAATTTTGTTATGGATATGAATATTGCATGTAAGTTTAAATATTAAGGTTAGGCGATAAACATTTCTAAAAATTTAATTTTGAACTCATTAATAACAAAATCGATAGCATAAAAATAAAGAAAAATTGCTTACAGCACAGTTTAAACACATTTGGTGGCACAATCAATCAAACACAATCCCAATTGTTGGCACACGTGGAACGCATCCCATCAATACTTTCAAGTGCTTTAATTAAGATATTTTTTAAAGGGGTGGGTCTAATTGGGGTCCGTAATTGACTTAATTAAGATTGATTTATAGTTTGTACAAACTCCAAAGTGTCTAAAAGACAAGATACAGAAAGAAAAAGTCCAAAGAAAATTTTTTAAAAATGTTCATACTTTTACAAATGATAAATCCAAAAAACTTTTGGATAATCCAAAAATGTCTTTTTGGTTTGGACAATTTCAAAAGGTTGTCCTTTGGACGAAGTACAAACGCTTCGTCCAATACTGTCCAAAGGACAGTAAAAAGGGCAACTAAAGTGTCCAAAACTTTCAAAACGCAAACTAATATATTTCGTCTTTGTTTCGGATGTTCAAAAGACTTTGGATTGTCCAACGAACGATTTTGGATTGTTCAACAACAATTTTGGATTGTTAAACGGCAATTTTGGATTATTCGAAAAAAATAGGAATTTTATAAGGAAAACTTTAAATTGGCAATTTTGGATTGTTCAAAGAACAATTTTGGCTTGTGAAAAATTATTTGAACGTTGTCTTTTAAATTGTCCTTTGGACTATCCTTTCGTCTTAGTACTTTGGACACTTTGGACGAAGTATGAACCAGGCTTCAGGGGACTTGCTGCTTGGAATGTGCTATGATTAGGCCCATTTTATCCTCAATTAGTCAACTCCCTACTTAGGGTGACTTTGCTTAAAGGAGCACTGTCACAAATCAAATTCCTATAACGCCCGAACCGGACTGCTCCTTTAATACCAAACCTACCTAACTCAACTTTGGTATTTAGAGTGCTCCACTACAAGGCTACAACATTTTTAAATTTCAGCTGAATCGGTTCAGTATTAAAGGAGCAGTCCGGTTCGGGCGTTATAGGAATTTGATTTGTGACAGTAATGAGCCCTAATTTTCTAATTTGGCCACCAATTTAAATTTAGAACAATATACTGTAGTTACATATTGCACATACTTTGTAGTGCATGTTTTTTTTTCTTCTGTACATAATGTTATGTTTTTCCTAGTAATAATCCATATCATTAAAAAACTTTATGACGACACTTGCTTCTATAATAGCAGCTGTTTAGTCAATTTTGTGCATGGCATTTTATGCTGTGCTCACAGAATGACAGCAAATTTGTTTTCATTTATCATAGGTTTAAAGTAGAGAAAAAATTTTTTTGACAGAATCTTTTAAACTTATCAGATCTTAATTTTATCAATTAAACTGTTAAAGAGCACCCAGAAATATTTCTTTAATGGTGATTTTTTTCTTCAAGCTGTGAAACTTAATATCAGTGACGCGCTTGTGGAAGCGTTGCATATTGTGTCGTTAAATTATGCAAAACGAATTGACGTAAGTTTTTTTTTAAAATTTTTTACAGCAATATTTTAACATGGTTTTGCAAAAAAACTATATGCAATGTTTTGAAATATTTTTTTGTACACAAAAACAAAAAGTTGATTCAAATTGTGTTTACGGCGTTTGTTAACCCTTCTGGCCCGAATTTCGGTACGGGGTCTTTAGATCCCCAAGTAGGGAACTTATCGCCGTTGGAAAATTGTTGGGCCTTTTTTTGGCTTCACTTAGGCTTAGGTATAGGTTTTAGCAATTTTTATTTTCTGTTTCAATTTCCCTAGCTCCTAAACCTGATTCTGCTAAAAATAATTTCAAAAAATTTTGCAGAAAAAAGCTAGGAAATACTGAGTTAATATGAAAAAATTCTAAATGAAGCAAAAACTAAGATTAAACTTTTATTTTGTTTAAAACCATGATAAAATAGAGACGTTTCGACAAAATCTGTCTGTTTGTCATTTTCAGTCAATTAAAATACAAAAACATGTGAATTAAACTTTTAATACAAATATTGCATAGTTAGTGTTTACGACAACAAAAATTTTTTAACTATATTTGGTTGCGTTTAACTAATATTTTGTTTTATTAATTCTTTTAAGTATTTCCATCTATTCCCGTTTTATTTCTTTACTATAGGCAAATAAAATCTAGCTGACCGCGATATTTGCAGTATTGAATCGACTATTAACAACAAAAACATTCAAAATGTTTAACTAAAGCGGATTAATAACAAAGATTAAAAACTGTATTTTAATAATTATTTATTAAATTACTTAATTTGTAACATAAATGCAAATTTTTAAGGGCTAAAATTGGTTAATTTGTCTATATTTTGTGAAAAGGTGGAAGTTAAAAAAAATTTCTGCGTTCTTATTTGTTAATTAAAAAAAAACACGTCATTACCGCACAATTTTAATTGGTCCCCTCATGTCTGCATTCTAATTTTCAGCGTCAGCCAGATATAGTTCAACCATAACTATGCAATATTTGCATTAAAAGGTTTATTCGCATGTTTTTTGTATTTTAGTTGATTCAAAATGACAAGCAGTTTTTGTGAAAACGTCTCATTTCATCATTGTTCTAAACAAAATTAAAAAAATTATCTTCCGATTTTGTCTTCGTTTTAAAACTGCTGTTTTCTCGTGGACAATCTATAAATACTGAATGGTCTGAAATAGCAGAGTGCTTACTTACATGGCTTTACCGATCTTAAACAAAACTCCTGTGTGTTTTGAAACCCGCGTGGCAAGGTGGAAGACCGTTTGGCTCACGTTTAGTCTGCCACCTTGCCACGCGGGTTTCAGAGCACACAAGATTTTGGTCTAAGGTAAGCCATTTTGAAAGCAAAGGTACGTGAACGTGTTATTTTTGAAATTGGTTAAATTTGTAAAGTGGCTATTTTTAAAAAAAAATCCGTAAATCTTGGTGCCTGATGTAAAGTACCTATTATAATTAATTGTTTTTAATAAAAAACTATAGTTGAATTAAATCTGACTGACGTCAAAAATCAGTATACAGACATGAGCCATACAATATAAATTGTGCAGTTATGACGGTTTTTAAAAAAAAAACAAATAAAGGCTGGTTCATACTTAAGTAAAAACGTCTTTTGGACAAAGTCCAAAGGAAGTTTTTACATACGTTTATACGCTGTGTTTGTCCTTTGGACTTTGTCCAAAGGACGTTTTTACATAAATATGAAACAGCCTGAAGAACGCAGAATTTTTTTTAATTCCACATTTTTACAAAATATACAAAAATTTACCAAATTTAGCCCTTAAAAATTGCATTTGAGTTCATATTGGGAAATTTGATAAATTATTATTAAAATAGGGGTTTTAATTTTTATTAAACCGCTTTTGTTAAAAAATAGTTTTATTGATAAATAGTCGATTCAATAGTGCAATTATTGAAGTCAGTTAAATTTTATTTGCCCATAGTTTAATTTTAAACGCCATAAATAACTTCTGTCTTATTTGAATAGGAATCTAAAAAACGATTAGTCTAATTATAAAATTAAACTTATACAAAA
>JASAMX010023093.1:0-10327 GCA_030248175.1 Microlaimidae sp. YZB2_3 | reverse complement strand
CCCCCCCCCAGGATACATCCCTGAATTCACTGTATCTAATACGCTAAAAAAATTTTCTATTATAGGTTAGGTATTTAAAAATTATTGAAAAGAGCGGTTACCAAGCACTTCCTTGGGTACGCTATATTACTCAGAATGGAGACTATCAGCTAAGAACTGGTTAAGTCTAAAAAATAATGACTTGAAAATAAGTCCTACTGAATCCGCAAATTGACTTCTTCGGTATCACATGGTGGTGATTATTTGAATTAAAACTAAATGAACTATTTGCAGTTTCATATTTATTTATCGTGCTGAAAATAGAAAACTTTTGGTGAAGCTGTTTCTTATGTCTCGACAGACAAACTTAATATTTTTTAAATTTTTTTGCGGTTTAATCTGGCATTGTTTTTTGATAAATTGTGATAATATTTTGTTGTGCTGTATTGTTAATTTTAAATGTGCACCATTTGTGATAATATCAAACAAGTTTTTTACCTAACTAAAACCTGTATAAAATGATGTGGACTCAAAAAAATTTCATTCGAGCGTAGCCTCACTAACAACGGCGTATTTAGAATTTAACTGTAGCCATAGCTATATAGATATTTAATGTCTAAATCAACCTTTCAATTAGTCAAATAATCCTCGATTAAAGTTTTTGACCAAATTATTTATAGCGTTAAGCACAGTTAAAGGGTTACCACTGAAACTGCCGACACCATACACTACTCACTCTTAAATTGGGGGGGGGGTTTCTTATTAGAGAAAGCGCTAAAATGACTTTTCGAAAAGACCTCACTTTCTTCTAAAATTTTGGTCGTCCCAGGCGTTCGTACTCCAGTGTTATTATTATTTATTATCCTTTTCACCTTATATTTAGATCTTTTTTACCTTTTACCTTAAATTACTTTTACCTCTTGGTAAAACCTTTGTAATAAGGTTCAACATTTATTTTAAAACGAAACATGACATTTTTTATTGATTTATTTAGAAATTGTTATAAATTAATGAAAATTATTGAGGTATTTAAACTCTTATAAAGATAAAAAATAAATGAATAAAAAATTAACTTATATGAGATTACTAAAAATTTGTTTTGTAATTTTCATGCATTTATACGGTGGACTAATTTTTCAAATAAAATATAAAACTATTATCTATCTTTCGTGTTAGTGTTTTGTAGTCATAAACTGGTTAAATATCCAGTTTTTTTGATAATACTTTAAAAATCTGATAATTTATAAACATTTGTTATAATAATAATTGTCAGTAGTGTAAAAAACATCTTATTTTCATAAAAGTCTTGATTTGTATTTATGTATAAAAAAATTTTGTTATAAACAGCCGCCAAAATGCTAGTGTAAAAAAACATCCTTCTCGCGTTCAATAAAAATTGTGCTCCAGTTGTTTTTATAACTTCGCGCAGGCAACAGTAGACGAATTTTATTTTTATTGGCCAATTTTTGTTTGAACGCGCGGCTTTCGTCTCATTTCGTGTTACGTTTAAATGAAGAAAAATATTTTTTTGCGTTGAAATTAGAAAATTTGAGCTTCCTAAAATTCACATTGTGTTTAATGTTAGCTCGATTTCTTTCATAAGGATTTAAATTATAAAAAAATCACGCCTTAGTCACGTGGTGATTTTTATTGATTGGAGTATTTAGCTCCAAAATAAAAAAAACCACTTAACATTGATGATTCCGAATAATTTTTCTTACGGCAAAACATCACAAATACCAACTATTTCTTGCGTATAAAATTAAAATAGATTCACTGTGCGAGTGGCTTGTCAATGCGTCCAAAATTTTAAAGAAAGCAAAAAACTTAATTGGTTTTCCGCTTAATGTAAAAAATATTCTAAACGTAATTATCAGCTCTGAAAATGCATAAGCCTATGGGATTTATGCAAAGCGGATAGTTTTTAATTTTTAAGGGCTTAAAAATTTGCAATCTCTAAAATAAGCAACAGTAAATTGCAATAAAACTGAAATTATTTTTTCGTTCTTCCAAATCTGAACAAACTTTATTTATGGATTGAAACATTTTATTGTACTAATTTACTTATAAAAAGACAAATTGTTGACGATAGGGGCATACATGAGCACAGAAGGTTACACCCCACTTAAAAAAATTCTGAGATTGCGGGTTTAACCCCCACGCACACTCAGCAGTGGGAAGGGGAGAGGTTAACCCCTCAATTTAGCAAAAATAAAAAAAGTCTTTAAAATGACTTCTATTTAAAACTTAAGTTTAAGCTCAAAATGAGTGCTTTAAGCAATAAAAATCTCAACAATGCAGTAAAAAGGACTTTGACTTAAAATTAACGTTTTTTACCTATTTTTCTTTTAAAATCAAGAAACGAGTGGTAAAATGTACTCCAAAAAAACAATATGGGTATAAAATGAAATGCGTTTCTCCAATTTTAAACCCACCCTTTACTAATTTGGGTTTAACCTATATCGATAGGCTGACCTGTGAACGATCTGAAAATGGCCCCTTCACAGAATATTAGTTGTTGTGCCCCCTTTCCACCGCCCGAAAATGAAAGAAGTTCCCTAAAATTGTGGCGCCATTTTTGAATATTATGACCTCATTTTCGCTAATTTATCCTATTTCAATGCGTTTTAATCCATTTTAAATATTTTTACTTAAATTTCGCCTTTTTGTCTTTTTTTTCCTTCTTTTTTCTCTTTCTCCCCTGCTTGCCCCTCCCCGTTTCAAAAAAGTTGCCCCTCGTGCCTCCCCCCGTTTCGGAATGGCCCCTTCCCAATAAAAAACCGAGGGGGTAGTGCACAGATCTACGCCATTTTTGATCCATTATGGCGTCACATCGCAAAATTTTTGCAGTTTTTAGCCTATTTTGAGCATACACTTTTTCGCTCTTGTATTCATAGATGTTTTTTTTGGGGGGGGGCAGAGGGGTCCACTTCCCTAGAGCCAAAATTTTAAACCCTACTAGAAACATACAGAGGGGCCCCTCTTCCCTCCCAAAGCTGCAGAGCGGTCCTGTCTGACCCCTCCCCCTAGCGAGGCTGACCCCCCCCCCTCCCGACCAATTTAGAAGTATAATTTTTCTTTACTGTCAAAAACGCGGTTTTTAGTTAAAAACTGTTTAAATACACTTTTTAGTCCTAAATAGGCTGTTTTAGTATATAGAATTCAATATTAAACTCAAAAACACTTAAATTATTGATTTTAAAAAACTTTGTTTAAAAATTAGACCCCCTGATTCCCCATCCTCTAAATTTAAAATCTCGCACCCGGGGTCGACCCCCCCTCCTAAAAAACCAGGGAGATGGTCCGGACCGGACCCCCTGAACCCCCCCCCCCCCCGCCCCTCCCTAAAAATTTTTGGTTTTCCACCCGGGGTGGACCCCTCCCTAGCGTACCCGACCAAAAACATCTATGTTTGTATTCTAATTCATTAATTTGCTTATGTAACCTAACAGTTTATATTATTTTTTAAATGATAATGTTTGGTCGGAGTCTGAGATCCGGTTTAAGAGGTTTGAGCCAGTTATCTGCCAGCTTCAGAAGTGATCAAACTTCTTTAAATGTTTTCCGCCATTTCTGCAGACCAAGCACATCCACTGCCACGGTAACTACTATTCCAACTGAAAATGTTTCTACTTTTTCGGCAAGATCAATCCATGGTTTAAGGGACAGTTCAGCAGTAAAGAATAAAAATATTGCAGAAGATGCAACAATGAGTTCGACTAAATGTGGTGGTATGGACAACAAATTAATTATGTACCTCATCACTTGATGGGCGGACGAAGATTTAACATAATAATGGTTATGCCCAAAAGATATTAAGGGGAACACGATATTCTGATTCTGGTCCATTTTGCTCCTGTGTCATCTCGCTCCCATTTTACTAAAGCCAACACGGCTTGACTTACTCTGCTTCCAGCACAGCGACGCTATGTTCGCGGTGTATTTTGCTTTCGCTTAGCAAAGATTTACTGTTTACGATTGTATTCTGATTGTTATCCGCTCCTAGCTCATTTCCCTCTCCCGTTCCACGTCGCTTCGAAGCCACTTTCCTATTATCAAATTTGCTGGGAGCAAAGTTGGCCAAGAAGAACGAAATAGGTTTAATTTAAACCAAAATAGGGTAGGAACGAAATGGCGAGCGGGAGCAAAGTGTGCCACTTTCAGTTAACAATGACAGCTTGATAAAAATTTAAATTATTATTCGCCAATAAAATATTGATTTATTTTATTTTTTTATCGCCCAAAACGTTTATTAATCAACGATTCTTACCTTCGAGTAAATTTTTGAATATTATTTTATTTACCCTAAATTTTGTACAAAATGTAACGATTCAGTAAAAGTTATACACATAGGTGTTTTTGGTCAGGTCCGCTAGGCGGGTCCACCGCCGGGTGGAAGGCCAAAATTTTTTATCGGGGGGTCTAGCGTCTAGGGGGTTCCGGACTCCGGACCCCACTGACTTTTTAGGGGGGTCGACCCGGGGTGCGAGATTTCAAATTTAGAGGGTCCGATTTTTTAACAAAGTTTTTTAATTTAGGTCTAATCATAGATGTTTTTGGTCGGGTCCGCTAGGGGGGGGTCCACCCCCGGGTGGAAGGCCAAAATTTTTTAGGGAGGGCGGGGGGGGGGGGGGTCCAGGGGGGTCCGGCCGACCCCCCTGGCTTTTTAGGAGGGGGGGGTCGACCCCGGGTGCGAGATTTCAAATTTAGGGGGGGGGGGTCAGGGGGGTCCAATTTTTCAGCAAAATTTTTTAAAATCAATAATTTAAGTGTTTTTAGGTCTAATATTGAATTTTATGTATTAAAACAGCCTATTTAGGCCTAAAAAGTGTATTTAAACACTGTTTTTAACTAAAAACCTGTGTTTTTGACAGTAAATAAAAAAATATACTTCCAAATTGGTCGGGAGGGGGGGGGGTCAGCCTCCTAGGGGGGGGGTCCAGCCTTCAGGGGGGGGGGTAGGTCGGACCGCTCTCGAGCTTGGGGGGGAGGGGGGGGCCCCCTGGATGTTTCTAGGGGGGGGGTTGAAAATTTTGGCTCTAGGGGGGGGGGGGCACCCCTCTGTCCCCCCCCCCCAAAAACATCGATGGGTCTAATATTGAATTTTATATACTAAAACACCGTATTTATGCCTAAAATGTGTATTTTATAACTGTTTTTAACTAAAAAACCGTTTTTTTTTTCACGGTAAAAAAAATATACTTCTGAATTGGCCGGGGGAGGGAGGGGGGTCAGCCTCGCTAGGGGGTGTCAGGCCGGACCGGTCTCGAGCTTTGAGGAGGAGGAGGGATTTTTCTAGGGGGGTCCGAAATTTTGGCGGTGGACCCACTTTGTACCCTCCCCCCCAAAAAAAAAACACCTATGGTTATACAACTAAATAAAAAATGGAATATTTAATTGGGGTTATTAATGTGGTTGGAGAAAACCTAGTTTATTATCAATTGAGTGATAATGTATGTAACGAAAGCTGAAAGTGGTCAGTCAGAATTGCCAAACGCTGAAGTTGATCAGTCTACATCAACCCTCAATGCGCGCGACTTATTTTCTGAAATTGTTCATGCCCTTAGGGAACGTGGTCACATGGTTCTCTTGCCGATACAACAAGAGCAATTAGATGCGTTATTAAGACCCATTGAAATGTTGCTAGAAGAACACATGGCGCCGTCTACTATAAAGGTAAGCGTGGTATTTTAAACTTTTATTTCAGAATAAATACATGTGGAATCTGGCCAATTTTTTTTTAAAAAAAGTTGGCCACAGGGCGTATTCACGTATAAACTTATCATAAGACATTAATATATGGAGATTCAGTTTAAATTAATAAGCAAAGCGACCTTAACCCGTTCCCGTAATTGCCTTTTCCTCGATTACAAGCGTGAAACGTTCGTGCGACCTATGTAATACTTCCGTCTTATCTAATTTTTTGCGCGAATAGTGCCCAGTGAGCGAGCGAATTGAAATGGTTAAAGCGGTACGGTGGCAATATGCAGATTTTTGTCGCGGATACAGTGTATTAAGTAGGATATTTCATGTTCCAAAATTTGCATATTGCTAACCGTACAGCTTTAACCATTTCAATTTGCTCGCTCACTGGGCACTATTCGCACACAAAAAATTATGTATGACGGAAGTAAAACCTAGGTCATGCGAAGAACTTACCGCGGTAAGGTTTACGTACGACATTTGTCATACGAAAATACCACCACCGTGAGACGAAGGTTTCAGCTTTGTTATACAAAGGTCTCGCGGGTGGTAAAGGCTATTACGGGAACGGGTTAAGGTAGAACTTCACAGTTTTGAACACTTGGACTACAAGTCGCATATCATCATAAATATTAATTTTTGACCCATAAAAGTGGGTGGTATAAAAAGTTAGACTCTGTGCTATTCAGTGGTTATAAAAACATCACCGAAAAGTTTGTCCAGTTCGCAACAGATGTCCATGGATTCTACCTCTGAAAACCACAATAAGGCCTTTTAAAAAAAATTGATTTGTTATTTTTGGGCGCAATTTTATAATAAATTAGGGTAATATAGGGGGCAACTTTCAGAGGTGGTTTGGGTTCAAAATGATCTCAGGATTTTTTTTAAATTGCAAAAAAGACTTTTTTTACAAAAAAATATAGTAAAAAAATCCTGAAGTTTTTTTTTTAATCGTTTGTAATAAAACAATGGTAAAAGTCTCCTATATCTAACTATTTACAAACTTTTGTTTAAAAATAACGAATCAATTTTTTTTTTATTTTCGTTTAATTTTTTTTAATTGACGCCGAGAAACTACAATTTTGAACCATTCCTTTAAAAGTTGCTTTTAATTGAAAATCTCAGCTGACCTAGTAGCCGAGTGGTTAGTACGTCGCGCTCGGATCCTCGGATCCATGGGTTCGAGTAGTAGCTTGACCATATTTTTAACGCCGAAAAAAATTTTTTTTTTAATTTTTAGCATTTTAATTAAAAAAAATGTTTTATTATTTAATATACGCTGAATAGAAAATGAAAAAAATAGAATATTTTTGGTAATAAACTTTATTAATGTTTTGTATTTTTGACATGTATTTTATTGATGTTATTTTATGATTGTGGACATTTTTTTACAGAAAAATGAGCACAGTCGGGGAAGCAGGGGGGTGGGGGGTTACCCGGGGTAAATCGAATTTTGAAGGGGGGGGTTTTAGGAGGGTCCAGTGGGGAATCTCCGGGAGCCCCCCGCCCTAGATTTTTAGGGGGGGTCGACCCAGGGTGCGAAATTTTGAATTCTAGAGGGGGGTCAGGTGGGGTCTGGTGTCCATAGCTAAACAGTTTTAAACCATAATAACTTTAATAATTGTTCATTTTATAGGATAATACTACTTTTTATTGAATAAAAAGCCATATTCATGTATAAAAAAGGGTGTAAAAGCATGAATATGTGATGAAAATTCACGTTTCTGGAAAAAAATTTAGCATAAAAAAGTTACCTAACATGTTGCCGAGTGGGGAGGAGGGGGGGGACAGATTTCAAAATCTAGAGGGGGGTCAGGGGTGAAAAATTCGGAAATTTGGGGGGAGGGGGGGGGGGCCCTAGATTTTAGTCTAAGGGGGAGCCCCCAAAATTTCGAGGCTAGGGGGGGTGGACCCCACCCTGACCCTCCCCCTTGTTCATCTATGAGGTCAAACTACGTATAGTAAGATGTAATTCAAAAAGATCTGTCGTCAAAAAAATGTGAAGTTCTACATTAAAAAGGGTGATTGCCCTTGGGTGATTTTAATTTGTTCCATAGGCGTAAAGAACGCTTTTTCAAATTTTAATAATTTTTCTATAATATTACTTATTGTATCTGTCGTAATAATATAGAAAATTTCTAAATTAATACGACAGATAATTATTACGATTAATACGATAGATATGTATTCCTTTAAAGGAAATATTTCTGGCCAACCCATCACTTCTGCATATTAATGTGACCAGTAATGTTCGATCTTGCATCAAAATTTTTTCAGAACTAGAATTCCTCCCCGATCAAATTGGGCAGCTACTTGCGGTAAGTGTGCTTTATGCTTCATATGTTTCTCGTGACAAATTTAATTTAAAAATCAATAAAATTGTAACTCACCCAAACCGATGCATTTGAACATAATCATTGTTTATTTTTGTATAAATTTTAATTTTTTTTTATTTTTCTGCAAATTGTGAGTATTCCATTGAGCATCTTTCATCCTTTTTCACTTTGAAAACTATATAGCTGTTGGACAAGATCTTTTTTCCAGTACATTACAAAATAATAATAAATATTAATATTATGCTTCGAGTTAATTAAATGTTAAACTAAATTAATACTTAGCGTGATGATTTAGGTGAAACCTGAAATTTTTCAAATGGATGATATGGAACTTTTTAAGTTATTAGAAACTTTGCGCAATTTCGGGCTAAAAAGACAAAAACTTTCTTCTTTGATTTTGTCCTGTCCAGAAATTCTTACTGACATAAATTTGGACGATATGCGTGCAAAAATGGCCAACATAAAAAGTTTCTTCACTACTGAACAGGTACAATGATTCATTCTGGCTAATAATAATAATTCATTATTAATTTCAATGATTCATTCATTCAACATTCTGGCTTTAGCAACAATCATAAATTGTCTATTTTATAATAATTTTAAAAATTTCAAAAAATTATTTCTTATAATTATTCATATAAAAAATAATTTTTTGAAATTTTTTAAATTATTATAAAATAGACAATTTATGACTGTTGGTAAAGCCAGAATGATTGATTTATTAATTTTTTCGGAATTCAGTAGCTAATTGATTTCGCGACAGAAAATTTTATTCATTTAAAACTTTCAACTAAAATTTGAGGATCCCTATTTAAATGCTAACATAAAAGATTAATTTTTGCCGTAGTTAAAAAAAATAATTAAAAAAACAAAGCAAAACGGAAAGCAAAAATTAATGAACAACACGGAGACGCAAAATTCAAATTTAGCAGCCAGAGCATTACCGTATTCTGAAAATATGGATAAAATCATAACAGCACCTTATGGTATGAGTGAAGCGTAATAATATATAATTGATTCCAGGGTAAAATAGTCCGGTAAACTTAAGGGGTGGGGGTACAGAAAAAGAGTTAACCCTCCCCAAATTTTTGGAAAATCACTTTAAAATGCTTAACAACCTCTCTAAACTTAAATCTAAGGTGTGTATAAATCAGAGTTTTGTAGCAAAAAAGCAAAAAAATGAAATTACAACAATATTTTAACCCAAAATCAGCGTTTTTTTTACCTATAAATGTTTTACCCAATATGTGTAGGATTAGAAACTTCGTTCCAAAAACTTAAACGTCACGTAAACAATAAATTGTTTAAACACTGTTAAGAAATTTTTAACTTAAAACTAAAACCATAGCCGTGGCCAGGGGGAGGGAACAGGTGAAACATTCCCGCCTGTCGTTTTCTAACAAGCACTGGATATAATGCATTTTTTTTAGAAATAAGCACTGGATAAAATGCCTTTTTGGTCGAATGATCCGCAGTTCCCCCCTCCCTGTTGCAAAATCCTGACTACTGCTATGAAAACGTTTATCTTATGACCTTTAATTTTTTTTTTAATTTCAGTAATATAGACTTTTTAGGCTTTAAACGTAATAAAATTCTATCCGAGAATATTTTTTCAAAACTTTGACGAGCTGGAAGCCAAATACGAATACCTCTATTACAGGATGGGGCTAGAGGGTGATGCCATCAAGAAGTCCTCCGCCTGGCTGAAGCGTCCGTTGGCTTTTCTACAGACGCGTCACGAGTTTCTAACTCGAACCGGCTGCTACGTTCTCCCCCACTCCAAGCGACCAATGCTCTCCAAAGTATGAATTTCGATATAATATCTGGAACTTTGTTACAAAATGATTAAATTTGATAACGCAATTTCGAGTACTACGGTATTTATATTGTACTACCTGTTCAAAAAGCTGCTTATACAGCTTTCCTATGTGTGAAGGATCAGTTAAATTTTGGAGGTTTGGTTTTGAAAAATTTTAGGAGAGCTCAAATACCCCCCCCCCCAAAAAAAATCCTTTCACGTATGGTTGCATTGCTGTAACAATTTGTATTTTTAAAGATTTCTAATACAAATCTATTAAGAAAAAAACCGCCCTCCCTATTGTTAATAAACGTAAGTTTATCTAGTGGTACACCAACTTTTACCCATCCTTATGTTACTCAAATAGTGGTCTGGTCATACGGTTTGGTATTATTAAATTCTCCAAATACTTGTTCTCCCTCTATTTTTTTCTATTATTGATCCTCAGAAAACTGGTGTTTTTTTGGATAAATCAACAATACGCGAGGTTGAACCAGTAATACCAACATAA
>JASAMX010023089.1:17500-30000 GCA_030248175.1 Microlaimidae sp. YZB2_3 | reverse complement strand
AAACACAAAACGGATCAGGCTAAATGAGATATCATTGAAAAGCTTACAAATCAGGAAATGTCATAAAAAAATTGAAATTTTAAAAAATCCGCATGAACATCTCTGAGCTGGACAACGCATTTTTACAAAAAAAGGCCCTATAGAATTTAAAAGCTGAGAAATTTTTTGTCTTTGTATTGGCTTCAACTTATTGGTTAGAATAATTAGTCAATGGAAAGCCAGAATATTATGTTTTTATAACGATGTACGTGAAAATCTTAATACTGGACAACATATTTTCACTAAAGACAGGAAGGACTCTACTCCCCAATCGCAGAATCGATTGGGTTAAATAAGATATCATTGCAAAGATCACAGTCTGGGGAATTTTATAATAAGTGTTGAATACATAAAAAATAACATGAACATCTACATCTTTATGCTGGACAAAAAAATTTCACAAAAAGCGTAATGGACTTGCGTCTCCAACCACAAAAAAAAAGATTGGAACCAACCACTAAATGAGATATCATTGAAAAGCTTATAGTTTAGGGAGTATCTTCATAACATGTTTGAAATAAATAAAATTAACATGGACATCTTTATGCTGAACATCACATTATCACCAATAGTGGGACGGACCTGTCTCCCCAGCCAGAAAACAAATTGGACTAAATAAAGTCTCATTACAAACCTTGCAGTCAGGGAATAAATACAGAAAAAATTATTTGTCAGCCGTATGGCTGACACGGTTTACTTGTTACTTAAAGGCGCTAATGTTAAGGGATGGATTCCCGCGAAAATTCTCCACTCTAATTGGTCGTGACATTAAAGCAAAATATTGGAGGGTAATAAAGTTATTTGTACAATAAACAATAAACTTTAGTCGATTATATTTTAAATAATAGTTCTTTCTTAAATTCCAAGTTGAGGTTGCGGACCAGTGGCAAAACTCATATCTAGCATATTGAAGGGCCCTGAATCGATTTGAAACTGAGAAACGCTACTATGTTATAGATAAAATTTATCATTTGTTAATATTATTATACTTAGTATGTGGTTGCGCTGTTAATGCTAAATAAAATTGGCTTTGCGTATCCTATTTTATAAGAAATAACAAAACATCTTACTTGTCGGATAGAATGCTTTGACCTTGTCAAATTTGTAATTCCAGGGTTCCGAGAGATGGTGACCCAAATCGGCCCGTCCCTCATCCGTTGACGTCCTGTGGCTCAGACGGAACAAGTCCAGGAGGTGTTGAGGTATCGGCTGTTTCTCATTCCCGACCGCTCTGCGCGGCCTGCTGACCATCCCCATCGAGGCAAGGAAGCTTATCTCCCAACGCTTTAAAAACTGTGGGTCGAGGGTCCGGCGGGTTTTGGAGTACTGCGATTCCGTATTATTTTGCGATCCCGGGGCTGGGATCGTCCAATAGTGGCTGGGCTGGGAGGCGTGCCCTGGCACTGGAAATGACTTCAGGAGGAAGAAACAAACTGCGACTTTAAACGCAATGGACGGGTTAAAACGGGAGCGCCATAGCTTGCCAAAAGCAGTAAAAAAGATGGCCATTTTGTTACACACATAGTAAATGTACAACAGTCGAGTCTGAAACAAAACAAAGCTAGTTTAAGTCTTGTAACCAGCGGCCGTTATGATTAGCTTTAAAATTTGCATATCACAAAATCGTGATTTTCAATTTTTTCTCTCTAGTCAGTTGTATCTATGTTGGGTCATTTAACGTCAAGTGACACATAATTTTTGGAAAATTTGTGTTTGGTGACCGATTTTGCTGAAAATTATTTTTTTAAGCGGGTTTATATGAGAAAACACCCCACACAAATTTTGAGCTCTGGAGACCGTATGGAACCCAAGATATACCCAAGATACCCTTCAAAGTTTGGAGTTTGGCCCGGTTTTTGGGGAAACGTCTAAATTTTAAAGCCTTGTAGCTGTGTAATCAATTTAAATTAACCCCATGTTATATATATCTTTTTAAAGCTAAATATTTATATTTATTATAAAAATAATAAAAATATATGGTTTGAGAACAAAATTTTTACTTATAATGCAAAACAATCTTTATATCAACATAGAAAAAAACACGCCGCCTTCAATTTTGATAAAAATTACACTATAAAGGTAGCATTTAAGAAACTTAATACAAAAAATGAGCTTGGTTTCTTTGTGTTTAGTCAACTTACAAGCAATTTAGTTTGTCCGATTTAGGAATTTTTTTTCTTTTTTAAATAAGCAAAAATTCAACAATTTTTTTTAAAATCTTAATAAAAAATATTATACTGAAACAAATTAGGTAACCTAATACTTTAAAGCATTAAAAATGTTATTATAATGCTCCAAAGATCACATTATTAGGTGTAATAGTAAATTAATCAGTTTAGATTGAGTTTCAAAGTTTTAGTGTTTGAGTAATAAACTTGTTAACTGGACAATTAACTATAACAGTCATATAACAGTCAAAAATGATTGGCACTGTTTGCACGTCAACTAAAAATGTAATTAAAAAACAACAATATTATTTATTTCTACTATCTTAATGTGCCAAAAAAATCTAATTGATTTTAGAGTTGTTACCTTGTTTCGCGATTCGTTTTCTTCTTCTTGACACTATTTGCTCAAAAATCTGCATGTTTCTTTATAATCAATTTTTACTGGAACTAATTACCAGCGTTTTTTTTATATTTTTTTTATTTTTAAAAATTTTTTTACAGTAAATTTGTCTTGTTATTTTGTTGAATCATTAAGACACCACCTTACTGTAAATAAATCTTTAAAAATGAAGATAATGTAAAGGAATTAATTAGTTCCAGTAAAAATTAGATTATAAAGGAACATAAAGATTTTGGGGCAAATAGTGTAAAAGAGAGGAAAAAGAATAGTTGAGACAAAAAAAAGCTAAAAAAATAACGAAACGCTAGTAATAACTATAAAATTAATGTAAGATTTTGTTAAAACTTTAAGGCACTGGGAAAAATAAAAATAATATTTTGGCCAAAGACAATCAGATCTAGGTCTATTAAAAATTAGATCCCAATGAAACATTAAAATAATGGGGCAAATTATTTGAAAAAAAACTATAGAAGCAATTAGACAAAGAAAGTGAATCAAAAGTAAAGAAAATTTGCCCAACAAGGTATACACCTACTTATTTTTAGTTAAAAATTAGATTTTTTTGAAATATTAAGACAGTAGAAATAAATACTATTGTTTTTTTGTTTAATTCACATTTTAACCTGACGCGCAAACAGTACCAATTATTTTTGACTGTTATATGACAAAGTAAGTTTTTTAAATGTCATAATTAATGAAAAATTGTCTGATAAAACAACACCAGCAAAGGTTAAAACGTAATTCGTAATTAGATAAAAGGATGTTACTGCTGGTTAGTGCACAACCATCGAATCTGAAACATAAAATTAACTTTTTTAAATGTCATAGTTAATGAAAAATTGTCTGATGAAACAACTGCAGCAAAGGTTAAAACCTAATTCGTAATGTGATAAAAGGATGTTACTGCTGGTTAGTGCACAACCATCAAATCTGAAACATATAATAAATTTTTTTAAATGTCATAATTAATGGAAAATTGTCTGATAAAACAACACCAGCAAAAGTTAAAACCTAATTCGTAAATTAATAAAAGAATGTTACTGCTAGTTAGTGCACAACCGTCGAATCTGAAACATAAAATTAACTTTTTTAAATGTAATAATTAAAGAAAAATTGTCTGATAAAACAACACCAGCAAAGATTAAAACCTAATTCGTAATTTGATAAAAGGATGTTACTGCTGGTTAGTGCACAACCGTCGAATCTAAAACAAATTTTTTTTTCAATATCATAGTCAATTGAAGATGCCAAAGAATAATAATCTGATAAAAGAAAACAAACAAAAGTATAATATTGTCCCAAAATTCGTACAATAAGTTAAGATATAATCTGAAAAATAATTAGCAAATTGTTTGAATATTATGGTGGCTAAACAGGAACTAAACCTTTCAAATAGAAAAAAGTGTAGCTATATACATATACAATATCAATAATAACTATAAAACACAAGAGAATGTCCAACTTTACACTAAGTTTAAACCAAAATTTTGCTTGAAAAGTTGCAAATGCTTGTCTTTATACGACTTCTCTAGCAAAAATCCGCCATTTTTTGCAAGTTTCAGTATTTTTAACACAATGCTTGTTATCTTGCAGTGATGATTGTCAATTTATTTCCTTTTAGACCCTAATTAGACCGATTTTGGAGTACAATAGTGGAACCCTTATTTACAAAAGGATATAAACATTTTGGAAAAAGTGCAACAAAATTTTACTAGAAGGTTGTTACCTGTTTGTTGTGAGAAAAGGATTGATTACCTAGGTTTAAAAAGATTAAAGGACCAAAGAGACAAAACTGATTTATATGAGAGCTTTAAAATTAAATATAGCTTAACCCGGTAAGGATGGGGTTCCTGAATTGGGAATAACGTTTTTTACCTGCCTCTTACCTGCCTCCATCGGAAATTTTGCTGCCTCCTACCTGCCTCCACCCTGCCTTCTACCTGTCTTCAAGACAGTTTTAGCTGCCTCCTACCTGCCTCCTAACATGTTTATGCGTCAACATAAGTGGCAGGGTCACCTGCCTCCTACCTGCCTCTGAGGCGGTTTTACCTGCCTCCACCCTGCCTCCATGCTGCCTCCAAGGCAGTTTTACTTGCCACCTACCTGCCTCCAGTCTTCTGGAGGCAGGTTTAAGAACCTTACCGGGTTAAACAATTTGCAAGCCAATGAATTTTTCAATTTTAACCTGCCCACCCATGGTCATCCCTTCAAATTAGCTGTTAAACAAAGTCGAATTAATGCAAGGAAATATTTTTTGCAAATAAGGTAGTTATACCAAAAATATATAACATAATAATAAAAGAAAAATATGTGACTTCATGTATTTTTCAGACACATTGAGTGCTCTTATTAGGGCGCGCCCTAATAAGAGCGCGCTCTTATTAGGGCACTCCGATATGCTACTTAGGGCCCTGTTTCTAAAAGGGGAGCCCTTATTAGGGCGTGTAAGAGCTCTTATTAGGGCTCGCCCTAATAAGAGCGTATTCTTATTAGGGCGCGCCCTTATTAGCACACCATGGCCCTAATAGGGAAGCGCCCTTATTAGCGCACTTATCGATTAAAAAAAAGATTATTTATAAGTCTGTTTTATGCAACTGTTGTTGGAGGTGCGATGGCTCAGTGGTAGTCATTGAGCCTGCCACTGAGCAATTGACGGGTTCAAATCCCGTGGACGGTAGATTTTTTTAATTTTTTTTGCTTTACAAAAAATTGTCAATCTTATTTTTCGTTTTATTATATTTCTTTTAATTTAACATGAGTAGCCCACCAAAAAAATAGTAGTTTATTTTTGTTATGGCTTTTTGGATTTTATACTTACATTTGGTACACCATAACAAGTAGTTTAGCATTCCAATTTAGTTTTTGTTTAAATGAAAAAGGTGTGAAAAGTTTATTTTGCTGAAAATTATGGTATGACCCTAAATAATTAGGACCCTCGTAGTATTTTGGGTTTTTTTTTTTTTTTTTTTTTTGGCGTTTCCTTTTTTTTTGTGTTGTTTTTTTTTTTTTTGTTTTTTTTTTTTTTTAAATTTATTTTACTTTTACTTACTAAATTAAAAAATCAAAATACTTTTACACTTACTGAAAGTGTAAAATTTTTTTTTATAATAACTTCTCTGTAGTAAAATCAATTTAAAAAAAAACAACTGTTCCGTGCTCCCTTATATTTTTTTCTTTAAAAGTAAGACTGACTATTCGTATTTTATTTAATACAAAAGTAAATCTTATCATTAAAAAGCAAGTATAAGGTAAGTATTTATTCATTTTCACAAAACTAACACTAAACAAATGAGTTTTAAATTTGTCATGATTATTTAGCTCATATTTCAACAGGATTAACATTTAAGAATTTTTTAGGCTAGTTTTCTATTGTTATGGTGTACCAAATGCGATAAGTATAATTTTCAGAACACAGTAACAAAAACAAACGACTATTTTTTTGGTGGGCTACTCAAATTAAATTTAAAAAAAAATAATAAAACAAAAAATAAGATTTAAATTTTTTATGACAATTTTTTGTAAAGAAAAAAATTTTAAAAAATCCACCGTCCACTGGATTTGAACCCGTTACTTGCGCAGTGCAAGTCGAAATCACTACCACTGGGCCCTCGCAGCTACGATAGCAGATAATGCATAAAACAGATTTATAAATAATCTTTTTTTTGAAAATCGATAAGTGCGCTAATAAGGGCGCGCCCTTATTAGGGCGATGGTGTGCTAATATGAGCGCGCCCTAATAAGAGCGCGTTTTTATTAGGGCGCACCCTAATAAGAGCACTCAATGTGTCTAAGAAATATATGAACTCACATATTTTTCCTTTATTATTATGTTATATATTTTTGGTTATACCTTGGAACAATCTACTCCCGCCTCAAGTACCCGTCGATTATTTGAAAGCATTCAAGAAAAGTTTTAATCTGACTTAAATAAGTGGTTTTTTTCGAGCTTTTAATGTCATACTGGGGAAACGAAACGAGTTATTGGTACTTTTTAATGATCAGATAACAGAACTAATATTTTACTGTGCATAGTCTATGCATAGTTTAATTCTACTGTATCATCATTTCATTTTTTTTTCTTTTTTTTCTTTTTTCTTTTTTTTATCAACAACGTCAAATTTGCGACTTAATCGCCGCCAACATAAACTTTGATTCTAACAAAATATCAACATAGCTATCTGAAATGGCTTTAAAGGCTCAAAAAGAACGCTAATTTCCGTCGGTTTAAAATTTTTTCTTGAATGCATCCAAAGAATCAACAGTTATTTTAGACGGGAGTAGATTGTTCCAAGGTATAACCGCCCTATTTGCAAAAGAAAATTCCCTTGCATTAATTCTACTTTCTTCAACAGCCAATTTAAAGGGATGACTGTGGGTGGGCTGCAGCTTGAACTTAAAATAATCATTGGCTTGCAAATTTTTTAAACTATGTATAATTTTAAAGCACTCATATAAATCAGTTTTGTTTCTTTGGTCCTTTAATCTTTCTAAACCTAGCTAATCCAGAATTTTCTCATAACCAACAGCTAACAAGTTGCATTCATAAAACAACCTTCTAGTAAAATTTTGTTGCACATTTTCCAAAATGTTTATATCCTTTTGTAAATAAGGGTTCCAAACTGCACTAGCGTACTCCAGAATTGGTCTAACATAGGACTTACACGCTCTAAGCAGTTTATTTTTAGAGTTTGAATTGAATGTTCTAAAAATTAGTGATGCACTCTCATAGCTTTTTTTGCTGTGATTTCACAGTGTTTAGAGAATTTCATATCATGGGATATATAAACACCTAGGTTACACACCAATTCTGTAGTTGCAAGTACATTATTACCAAGCTTATAGTTACAAATTAACTCTTTGCTATGATTTTGAATATGAAGAACTTCACATTTATGATCTGATAATTGCAATTGCCAGTCTTTTTACCAGCTGTATATTTTATCTAAATCTTCTTGAAGTTTTAAGGTTTGAATGTAGTAGTCTTTAGATGAAGATTTTGCAAACAACTTTATATTATCTGCAAAGTGCCTAATTTGTGAGTACTTAACACAATCAACAATATCATTAATATAAATAAAAAATAAAAATGAGCCCAAAACAGAACCATGAGGAACTGAACTTTTTACAGGAAATGATTTGGATACTAAGTCATTAATTACAACTTTAATATCCCGCCCGACTAAAAATTTTTTTATCTATTTTAAAAATTTACCAGAAACACCATATTTTTCTAGCTTATATATTAATTTCTCATGTGACACGGTGTCAAAGGCCTTGGCAAAATCCAAGTATATGACTTCGATTAGAAATTTCTCTCTTAGTGTCTGCGTCCACTTATTAAATGTTTCCAACAGCTGTGTTATTTTAGAACTTTTTGCTTTAAAACCATGTTGAAACCACAAAATGATATGGAAAAAGACAAGAAGTTCTTCTTTAACAAGCTGCTTCATTAGTTTACAAAAAAATGTAAGTGAAATTGGACGATAATTTTCTTCTAGGGTTTTGATGCCTTTCTTAAACAATAAGTTCAATAAAGCTATTTTTCAATCAAGTGGCATTTTTTTAAAATCAAAAGACATCTCAAAGATTATTGCCAAAGGTTCAGCCATAACTTTGGCCAAGCGTTTTAAAAAGTAAGCTGGAAGACAGTCAGGTGTTCTAGACAATTTGTTTAGGAGCTTTTAAAGAGCTTTAAATACCTTTTTGTGGTAAATATTATATTGTCAAACCTCCCTATATTTGGTGAATTAAAATTTGATGATGTGTCATCATCATAAGTAAAAACAGAAGCGAAGTAATTTCCAAACAGTTCAACTTCTTCACACTCTTCAGTTACAAAAGTCCCATCTTCCCTTTTAATTGGTGGAATAGTTTGTTTTGTTTTAATTTTACTATTAACAAATTTATAAAACTGTTTAAACCCCCTAAATTTTGAATTTTTGTCGCTTTATTAGTGTTAATATCTCTAATTTTATTTTTGTATACTTTGCAAAATTTTTTGTACTCTGATCTTAATTTTTCCTCAATATTACGCTTTTGCCAAAATTTTTTTCTTTTTGATTTTGTAGTTTTTTATATGCTTTTGGTATTTGGCCATTCCCCTCAGTTTTGTTAAGTATTTATAACAAGTCACTGAGGTGACAACCACTCTGTATATAGTAATGTTTGTGTAAATATATATCTAAAAATAAAGGTTTTAACCAATAAACATAAGCACAAAAACTTACGCACCAAAAAAAGTTTTTAACAAACCTTTTCTATACATGCTACTATGTAGTATTATTATAAATATTTTTGAGTGTTATGTTACCATGTATGCATTAATTGTGGTTGCCACATCTTCTATGCTGGTACACAGAGAGGGAAGACAAATCACAATAAACTGTGTCATGTAATGGGCGTTGTGGAGCGATCTGCCGCTAACAATGTTTCCATCCAAGTTTTATAGAGCAAAACGTGTTACCGCTTTATTTTACAAATCAATAAATTAAAAATCTACAACACCAGATTGAATTATTGTATAATATTTTTTTCCTTATTTGTAAATAATTTTTTTCGATGGACATGTCTAACAAGTATAAATATATATAAATAAACAAATATAAATATTCAAATATATATTCCTAACAACAATATATATTTGAATTTTTGCCTATCATTTTCTACTGTGCCACATTCCTCAAATAAAATCTTCCAGTTGATTGTAGATAACTACAAACTAAGCATATCATAATCTGCCTTTAAAAAATCAGGTATGTAATTTTGAATCTTATTCTTAGGACTGTCAAATAATTTAAGATTAATTTCTGATAAAATAGTGTCATGGTCTAATTGTGAAAAACTGGGCGCAACAGTGACATTATTAAAAAATTTTCTATTGTTTGTGAACAAAAAATCCAGATAATTGTTCTTACGAGTTGGTTGTGAAACAAGCTGATACATACCTAACTCAATAAAAACTTAAACCAATTATTTTCATTTTGTGTGTTTAAAATTATTTTAACTAAAGACCAAAAGTGGGTGGGGGTTGTGGATCTTTGTTAGTAAAGTGGGGTTACTATTTGATAAAAAGTGTTGTGGAATGAAGTAGAGATCTCTAATAGGAAAAGAGTTGCATTTAGTATTAATAGTGTAAGATATAAGATTCTCTTAATTTAAGTAAATGATTTTCTTAATTTATAAACTAATGAAATCTCTTTTATTGTCTAGAGAATTTGAGCTTTTGATTTTCTGGAGCGATATTAATATGGATCGCTGTTCAGGAGACTGGCTCGAGAATCTCAATCACTAATATTAAAATGGTTACGTTGGAAATAGGACAGACTTATGGAAGGGTGGGGGTTCTATTTATAGAAATTAATAAGGAAATATAGTAATCAAATACTAATTTAGGTTATTAATTGTTGATCTTATTATTTTAAGTAAAATGTTTAATTATTATAAGACTATAAAGAGGAGATTTATATTATTGTTAGATTTTGTAAATTGATAATATATATGATAATCGTATAGTTGGGGAATAATTTACGGTATAGGTGGGATCTAAATTGCTTAGCACTCAATAATATATAAATTTATAATAGGATTTTCTCAATGGTTCTGAACTTCTCGCGGTATTTTTAAATTAATATTACATATGAGATTTTTATAGTGTGATCTAGTCAATTTGGAATTCAGATCTGCTGTATATGTGGTGAATTTAGTTTGTAGAAATATATTCAACTTTTGGTACGGATTTTAATGCTGATATCGCTAGCTATGTTTCTCTCTTCTCATGGGATTTTATTTTCAATCTAATAAGTCGAGATATGCATAATTTATAATATATTGTATATTATATTATAATTGCCATTAATAAAATAGATAGTATAGAAATTCGTTATAATTCATAATAATTCAACGAAATTTGTGGAACTAGAATATACTTAATTTCTCAAATATAAGAATTCAAATATAAATGCGTAGTAATTATTCAGATAGAGAGCGAGTATTAGATCTGATATTGGTCTTTTTATAATTTATCAAGATTACTAGGATATACGATAAACGCTGCGATGGAGTTTTGCCTGAGATGTGCAAAGTAAACTTGGTGAGTATTTTAGCTCTTTCATAATAGAAGTTTGATTCTTGATTAATACAATATGAAATATTTTAAGTAGAGATGTTTTAATTTTTAAAATAGAATAATTGTAGTATCTGATGGCATACTGCATGTTTTTAAGCTTAGCTAAGTCATGCAGACATTTCAAATTTTTCAAATCTTTAACGTTCATTCCAAGATGGAACTGCTTACGCCGTTTATAAATTATAATCTGAAGGAATTACGTCCATCTCCTGATTGTTATTGTTGTAATCTGGAGCTTGTAAGTAGAGCTTTCTATCTTTTTCCAACATATTATCTCCTTCAGCTGGTTTTAAGATAAGCCACTAAACTCTTGATTCTTAACGATTGGATAAGCTGTATGAAAATCTGTTGAATATATATCTCGGTATGCAAGCTTTGATATGTGTCAACCTTTTGTATAATAATAATATGGGATTTCTGGAAGCTGCTAATGGATAGAGCTTTTCTACAATAGAGAATGAATATATAATGATATATTTCTGATTCTCAGTAGTAGCTCGGTACAGGGTTCTGTTTGGACTTCCTTTTTTTTATATATCGATATGTCTGTGTAAACTCTGAGATAGGCTTTGCGATGATGCGTCTATTCTAGTATTCTCGAGATATCTGAAGAGAGCAATAGAGATCTGATAGATGCTATGGCTTCCTGGCCTATGTCTGTCTGAATAGGAGTTCTAATATAATATAAATATGAAAGGATTTAATATAGATGCTACTATTGTAGGATCTAGAGGGTATAATAATACCTTTTCTAATGTCAGATAGCTGGTAGCTTAAATATTATTTAGATGTTTACACTAAATATCTCCTGCTATAGTTTGTCGCCGTCTAGATATGAGTCTGTTTGGATCTTAATGTAAGAGACTATTTTAGAAAGTAAGATTATAGATATTTAAATGTATATGTTTATATGGATATACGAGATATTCATTGAGATTTAGAGAGTAGAGATAATAGATTTATTGAATTCAATATAATGGTTTGGTAATTTATCAGATAATATTTTTGTAATGTCTAGAGGGCTTCAAGTCTTTGTAGTGATTGCTAGTTTCTTTATAGATTATGTTTGCTAGTGAGCGTTTGCCCTTGTTCTTTATCTTATGCTGGTATTTATAGATTTCTGCTTTATATTTAAGTTTTCATTTTTTTAGCCGTCTGCTTTGTATTTTTTTTATATTTTATTTTTTTCTCTTGTGTTTGTTATTGTATCTGTTGCTTACTTATTTTGTACTATTAAAATTTTGTTTATTTTTTTTATCATGTTCTAATCTACTCTAGAAAATAAATCTTTATCTTTATCTTTATCTATCCTTGGCAGATTGAAATCTCCAGTTAAAACAATGGTTCCTACAAAGCTTTCTGTTAAATTCCTAATTAGCTCAAATATTAAATTGTCTTTTTTTGCTACTGCTAGATTCTCTACAAATACCAATGAATCTCAGTTTAGATGACTTCTGTAGAAAAATGCCAACCGCTACTAGTTATATTGCATCATACTTTTTCTCAATTTCAACTTCAACTACTCTAAAAAAATCATTAATTATTAGAACTACACCACCTCCTCGCTACTGCTGTGTCGATTCCTTTGATAAACATTTAATTTTCTGTTTTTAATAATCATTGCGTTTGAAGTTCTTTCAGTGAGCCACGTTTCACAAATAAAGCAGATATCAACATCACCATAAATAAGACTTTCTCCTGAAATCAGAACATCAAGCTCATCTAGGGAGTTAGCAAGGCTTCTTGCATTCATACACAAAATATTTAT
>JASAMX010023089.1:0-15000 GCA_030248175.1 Microlaimidae sp. YZB2_3 | reverse complement strand
GTGTGTGTGTGTGTGTGTGTGTGTGTGTGTGTGTGTGTGTGTGTGTGTGTGTGTGTGTGTGTGTGTGTGTGTGTGTGTGTGTGTGTGTGTGTGTGTGTGTGTGTGTGTGTGTGTGTGTGTGTGTGTGTGTGTGTGTGTGTGTGTGTGTGTGTGTGTGTTTGTGTGTGCACGCGCACACACACCTTGTTCTGGTGAGCAGAAATTCCTTCCCAAAACCAGAACAAAAACAACAATAGCACTTTGCCGACCTAAAACGAAGGTTAACCGCCCACTGATGATGAAAAGGAAAAAGCGCGATTTGGTAACTGAAAACAAACAAAAAAGCCTAGATTATCACAAATTCTACCAACTCAGCTGACAAAAAATATATTACGTTAATTAAGTAGGATAAACTCTGGGTATTACCGTTTTTACTTTTAGTACTGACTTATTAATCGAGTGTTGGGTAGATTTAGATTGGATTAAAAATTGGTTGATACTTGGAAGGTAGGTGATTCGATTGGTGAATGATTTGGTTTTTGCTAAGTTTTTTAATCATTGGTTAAGTGTCAGGGTAAGATTCTATGTTTAACGCTTTTTTTATCGGTTTTGATTCATGCCAAAATTTTGAATAAAACATTAAATTATTTATTATTATTCGTTATTTGTTTCTTTTATTAATTTATGAAGTTGATAAAAAAACAACATATAAAAAATTATTTATGTATATAATTTAATTCCTTAGAAAATTAAGAATAAAAATTACATCTTGAATGATTTCAAGACCACGTTTGGTGCTGTTTTTTACCAACATTTTCGTCTATTTTCAACGTTGTTCCAAATATCAAGTGTTATTTTTTCAAGATAAATTTTGAAACCAAACCATACAAAGATTATATTTTATATAGAAATGGCAACGGATTTAGTTTTTAAAATAATATTTGTAAAAAAATAGAAGCCGCGGCACCGCACCAACGATTAGCCCCAACCATAATATATATACCCATTAATATAGGTTACATACCCATTAACTAAGGCTATAAAGATGTTTTACAGTTTGTAATTACTTTTGAATCGATCAAATCGAATTTTGGGACACACATGGAACTTGTACCATATATATTTTTATTTGATAACCAAAAAAAAAACACATAATATAAACGCAAATACACCTAAAATTAGGAATAAAAATAAATAGTGAAAAAACTCGATTTTGTATGGAGCTTCCTGGACTCTCTTTTTAATATCTTGCACTTACGTTAAACCACTTACGTCAAAACTTATCATGGACGTGTCACCAATGCGAACCCAGAACCAGTCCTTTAATGCAGAAATTGACGCCTTGAGAACCAGAGTGGTGGAACTCGAGGCAGAACAGACTGCATGGATGGCCGAAAAGAAGCAAATGGAGGTCCGGCTAAAATCTCTGGAAGAAGCTGCTAAGACGTCAAATACCCAGAGTCTTTCTGTTTTGGTTGCTGGTGTCTGCCAAGAAGTGATTAAGCAACTTTTGCGCCGTATTTGAACGACATGTTTGATGACCGTGTTAATAAACTGGACGCCAGAAAAGAACATGGTCCATTTGCAGTTGTTTCTGGAATACCTGAAACTGCCAATGACTCTTCAGAGGCTCAGCAGTTCATTGACACTTTAAACAATAACACTATGAAGCAAAGCGAGGTGATTATTGTGGACTGTTTCCGCATGGGTCAACCAGGGCCCAGACCCAGGCTGCTTAAAGTAAAGCTTGCCACGACCACAGCCTGAAACCATATCACTCGCTCTGGAAAAAATCTCAAGGGGATTGTGAAGTACAGAGGAGTCTTCATAAGACCTCCCTTACCAGTGAACAAAAGGCTGCCCAATCGAAGCTGATTGACATTTAAAAGAAACATAGGGAAAGATTTCCCACCTCTAAAGTTTTATTGAGATACAACAATTTGGGAGACCTTTTTTGTATGACAATATTAAAAAAGAAATGTTTGTGGTTGAGAATAAAATATCAAACTCAGCATAGGAATTTGTGCGGTCTTCTCGCAACACAGATATTATAAGAGCATTGTATATTAATGCAAGGAACCTCAGAAATTCTCTTGCAGAGTTTGATATTTTGACCTCTCAAATGATGCTGTTTATGACAACACCGTTTTTGACTTTTTATTTATTACTGAAAGTTGGCTTTCGCCAGAAATTTTAAACAATTTACTTGACCCAAAAAACAAGTACAATATTTTGCGATATGATAGACAGAATAATGTTAATCATTGAGGGGCTTTAACTATGATTGGAAAACAGCACCAAATAATTTATGTAGAAATTGATCCAAAATTTTCTCAACTTGAGTTAACAACTTGTGATGTGGTCTTAAAAGACTTGAAAATTCAAACTATATGTTTGTATAGGCGCCCACAAACATCTAGAAAAGAAGATGAATTAATTTTTGAGCTTCTTAAACATTTAGTTTACAATTTCGATGGCAGTGTAATACTTACTGGGGATTTTAATCTCCCTGGTATCCAGTGGGATAAAAAAAATTGGTCTCAGGTAACCAAAATGAATACAATTGGTTTATTTTGTTTAGTGAATTAGGTCTAACCCAGTTACTAGAATCCCCTACTAGGGGTGAAAACTATTTGGACTTAGTTTTTACCACTGATGTTGATGTTTTTAACTGTGTAAACATAGCTCCTAATTTTCTAAACTCTGACCACTCTTCAATAATGTTTGCTCTTAATACCTATATTAAACCTCAGTTTATTGATGAAAATCAAAATAAAATGGTACCTATTTTTGCTAAAGCTGATTATGATTCCCTGTTTATGTTATATACTACTCATAATTGGGATGAGCTTTTTAAAAACTGTGACAGTGTTAAAGACCAATGGCAATAAGTTAAAACTTATTGAAGGGATAAATATGCATGTTCTAAGCAAACCATTAAAAACAACTATCAAGAAAACCAAATATCCAGCAAATATTATGAAACTCCAAAGAAAAAAGTTAAAACTGTGGAACAAAAGAAAATCAAAAAATATTAAAGAAAAATACAGATCATTAACAAAACAATATACAGAAGCAGTCAAAAACCACAATGTATTTTTAGAAGAGAAAATCTTTAATAAAGGTGATTTAGGAAGTTTCTATAAATTTGTAAATAAAAAAATTAAAGCTAGAAGTTATATACCTGCTTTAATTAAAGATGATTTAACACTTGCAGTTGAAGATTCAGAAAAAGTTGAAATATTTGCTGAAAATTTTAGTTCAATTTAAGTGATGATGAAAATTTTCCACCATTTAATGTTAACACTGTAGAAAAACTTGAGAGTTTAAAATTTACTACAAAGGATGTTTTAAAAGCTCTTAAAAAACTACCAAACAAATTTTCAAAAACACAAGATTGTACACCAGTTTTCTTTTTGAAACGTTTATCTAAAGTGTTAGTTGAACCATTGGCACTAATTTTTAATAAGTCTTTTAATACTGGAAAGCTTTCAAACGATTGGCTAATACCCTAGTTGTGCCAATTTGTAAAAAGAAGTTAAAAAACAAAAAAAAATAACTATCGTCCAATCTCTTTGACATCTTTTTCCTGTAAAACAATGGAGCATATTGTATGTGACAAACTTTTCTCTTTTTTCCATAAAATTTTATCTAGGTCTCAACATGGTTTTAAGGATAAAAGTTCTACAGTCACACAACTGCTTGAAGTGCTTAATGATTGGACCTTAGCTTTAAGAAACAAAAATTGTATAGATGTGATTTATTTAGACTTTGCCAAGGCTTTCGACACTGTCTCACACCAAAAACTTTTATACAAATGTGACGCCCAAATCTGTGCGGGGGCTTCCAATCCGGGGGGTCACACGGATCGAACGACTCATGGATGCGCCATACAAACTTGAAAAATATGGGGTCACAGGGAAATTTTTAAACTGGATTAAAGCTTTTTTGACAAACAGAATTTTAAAAGTAGTAATAAACAACTGAATTTCTAGCCCATACAAAGTTACAAGTTCAGTACCTCAGGGTTCTGTCTTAGGACCGCTTTTATTTTTGGTTTATATCAATGATATTGTGGAATGTGTGAAAAATTTCAAGATTAAATTATTCGCAGATGATGTAAAAATTTATACAGAATTTTCCATCCACAATCAAGAGGAAAGGTGTTTAAAAGCTTCTAATATGCAAAAAGATCTTGATAAAATTGTAGAGTGGACAAAGTTATGGCAATTAAGACTAGCTGATAATAAATGTGAAACATTTCATATAAGTACTGCTTTAATTAACTGTTTAAAAAACATTTATAGAATTAACAGACAATCTCTTAACAGTGCAACGATTGTTCGTGATTTGGAAATTTATATGTCCTCTAATCTTAAATTTTCTTATCATTGTCAAAGAATTGCAGATATTGCAATGCAAAGATCTGCTTTAATTTTTCGCGCATTTACAGCTAAATCAATTCAAAATTTATTAACAGCTTATAAATCCTATATCCGACCAATTGTGGAATATGGCAGTGTTGTATGGAATCCCTACCTGAGCAAAGATCCGGTTTGCAAAAACTTCCTTTGCTTTATTTTTGTACCTTAATTTTATATAATTTTTAGATGGCGTAGCATATATTGACCCAAAAGTACTTTAGATTTACACAAAAGACAATAAGAATTATGAGTTAACAGTTAACCAAAAAATCATCTCACACAACTTTCAACACAATCTTTTTTTGGTTTTAAAAACCCACTTAAAGAGGATTCAAAAAAAAGATGTATTAAAATTGTTTGTCTCAGTTATATCATCCTGTTGGAGAATGGAAGCGGGAGAGTTCAAATTTTGTTTAAGCTCAATATCCACTTTATCACGATATTATGATTGTTTTTAAAGTTTCTTGACTAAAACATTTTTTAAATCGTATATTGGAATCATACTACTTATGATGAATATGTATTTTTAAAAAATTATTTTTTGTGTTTTTTAGTTAACCCGTTCCCGTAATTGCCTTTTCCTCGGTTACAACCGTGAAACGACATACTTCCGTCATACCAAATTTTTTGCGCGAGTGGTGCCCAGTGAGCGAGCAAATTGAAATGGTTAAAGCGGTAGGGTGGCAATAAGCAGATTTTTGTCACAGATACAGTGTATTACGTAGGATATTTCATGTTGCAAAAATTTGCATATTGCTACCGTACATCTTTAACCATTTCAATTTGCTCGCTCATTGGGCACTAATGGCGCACAAAAAATTAGGTATGACGGAAGTAAAACCTAGGTAATGCGAAGAGCTTACTGCGGTAAGGTTTACGTACAACATTGTCATAAGAAAATACCACCACCGTCAAGGTTTTACCTTTGTTGTATGAAGGATTCACGATTGTAGCGGGGAAAAGGCCTTCACGGGAACGAGTTAAAAACTTGATAAAAAAAATTTTATAGTTCTTTTAACTAAAGTAAATAAAAACAAATAAACATTTTTGTTTTATTTGAACTAAAAAAAAGTAATTAAAGTTTGCCTTATTATTATTATTATAATTTAGTTTAACAATTTATTTTGTGAAGTAGTTGAAAAATTTAACTATTAGTAGATTTTCCACAAAATGAAACGTGTAGCAAAGAAAAGTAGCACTTTTTTGTTGTTGCTTTACTCAACAAATTTTTACATTTTGAAGTTGTTCATGGACTATAAAGCACCTTGTGTATAAAAAAAAAGAAAAAGAAAAAAAAATAGAAAAAGAGAAAAAAAAAAGAAAAAAAATACAATGATATGATGAAAACAGTATGAATTAAACTATGCATAGACTATGCTTAGTATAAAATTAATTCTGTTATCTGATCATTTAAAAAAAATCACTGTTGAGTGTCCAGATCCGCATTTTAATTGAAGACATTTAGCGTGTGCGAATTACTATGGATATATACAGCTGTCGAGCTGTTATTTGCGTAATATATTTACGTGACTGCCTACTTCACCAACTACTTTTTACTTACTTCTTTAACTACTTACTGACTACTTCGCTACTTTCTGCCTACTTTGTAACTACTTTTTAAACTACTTGTGACAACTACTTTATTTTTTGAAAGTAGGTAGTTAAGTAGGTAACTAACTACCTCTAGAAAAAAAAGAGGTAGTTAAGTAGTTAGCCAAAATCATGGTAGTTAAGTAGTTAACTACTTGAGTAGTTATCACAACACTGCGGTATTTCACGCGAAGAGTATTTGCTAGGTGTGGTTTTTCACTCTCAAATAGTTACATAGGCCGATTAAACACGCTTAATTTAGAATCACCTGAAGTTAGACGCCTTAAACTTAACTTAACTATGGTGTATAGCATTGTAAAAAAACTAAATGACTTAAATTTTGATAACTTTTTTAACTGGGCTATTTTTAGAAGTAAAAATGATCACAGGCTAAAGTTGATGTTACCAAAAATGAAAAATAATACTAGTTTGTACAAAGTTTGTTTCAAAAACCGCCAAACACTGGAATTTTCTTCCAGACGCAGCAGCTAAAGCTTTAAGTATAAATATTTTTAAAAATGAAATCAACAAAATATCGTTTAATAAATTTATTATTAGCCTTGAAAAATGCTCTAAGAATAGAGCACAAAAAAGAGGCGATTTCTCCCCGGGCGTGTGTTTAGACAGAAAAAAGGTGGACTAGTGTGAGATGGACATTATTTGCACCATAAAAAGTTTGTATTTGATTTAGCCAGCTGCCCACGGATTAAAAATTTCTACCATATGATTATAATTTATTTATACGTTAAACTAATTACACAGAACTGTTGCATTTCTTTAATCTGACAAAATGACAAAAAAATATACTCACAGCAATTTTCGACAAGCGCGAAATCATCGCCACTTTTTCAATTAGAAGGTTATATTTGTATGCGTAAGAAACAACTATAAATTTGAAAAAGTGACGATTTCGCGCTTGTCAAAAATTGCTGCGAGTATAATTTTTTTCAATTGTCATTTCATCAGATTAAAAAAAATGAAACAGTGCTGTGTATTATAAAATTAAATTAAATAAATTATTATAATATGGTAGAATTTTTTATTCCGTGGGCAGCTGGCCAAATCAAATGTGCAAATAATGTCCATCTCAGACTAGACCACATCTTTTCTGTCTAAACAGACGCCCAGGAAAAAATCGCCCCTTTTTCTTGTTCTATTCTCAGAGCATTTTTCAAGGCTAGTCTACCACTTTTTTAAATCAAACTAAAAAATAACTTTATATAGTATAGTATTAGCTGTGCAATGACAAATGTTTATAATCAATCCGTGTCCTCGATATAATGTTTTAACAGTTTTAATATTATCAATAGAAAACGTATTTTTTGTGAACATTACAATGTGAAGAACTTTGCCGACATTCTTCATGTTTTATTTATGGTTAATTAAATAAACTTTTAAATTTCTAATTATAGTTGGAGCGCTCGAGTGGGGCTAAATCGACGCACCAGCAAGGATTGCAACTATATTTTTGAAATAAAAATAATAATAATGAGAAAAAGAAGATGATCATGAATTACAAATTTACCCACGTCCTTTAGTTATAGTTGGCGCAGTGCCGTGGGGCTACATTGCTGTGTGGCGCTCCCGCACCACTAATGATTGCAATTTTTTTTAAATAAAGAATCAGTAGAAGAAGATGATGAACATGAATTACAAATTTTGTTTTATCCACGTTCTTTGATTAGATGGTGCGGTTCCTAGAATTAAATCGCCACATGAAGAATAAAGGAATATCGATTTTTAGATATGAGCGTTAGAATAAAAATAATAAAAATAAATAGAAGAACATGAACATAAATTACAAAATTTTTCCAGCTAATTAGTTGTTTAATTATAGTTGGCGCGTTGCTGTGGGGCTAAAGTGCCGCGTGGCTTCCCGATTGCATTTTTTTAAATAAAACTTTAAATTAATTTTTTATGAATAAATCAAGAATTAATAAAAAAATATTTTATTGTTTTCGCTGTTTTCCGCACGGTTGAAGCAGATGGCGCTGTTCGGTTTCCGACACCAATAGCAACCAAGCACAGCCGTCTGTTGCCATTGTGCCGTTTCTATGAGGAGCTGTCCCCTGTCGGCTCTGTACAATCCTTAATGTTGCCAAAAGGCTATTATTGTGCGGTTAGAAGTTTTTATTTTGCTATTTTTCAATTTATTATTTGATCAATAAATCGATAACAAGGACCTAAATAAATAAAGTGGCTCCTAAGAAAGGAGCGAAACTCTTTCTTCTTTCCAATGAACCCATGTTTATTTTTGATCCATCAGTAACGAAGAAGGAATATCGATTTTAAGGATTGAGCGTTAGAATAATAATAAGAAGAAGAGGAAGACGAAGAAAAAGAAGAAAAAGAAGAAGAAGAAGAAAAAGAAGAAGAAGAAAAAGAAGAAGAAGAAGAAGAAGAATAATAAGAAGAAGATAAACATGAATTTCAAAATTTACGCACGTTCTCTAATTATGGTTGGCGCGGCGCCGCGGGGCTAAATCGCCCCGTGGCGCTTCCGCGCCACCCATGATCTGTTTTGGCAATTATTTGACAATGTGTTAAAAACTTACGGTCGTCAGTTACATAACCCTTAAATCTTTTCTTAAATTTGTTTTGCTAAAAAATTTTTCTCCTAAGCTAAATTTGAAGGTTGTTTTAGTTTTTTTTAATTATAAATCAAGTTAAAGAACTTCAAATTTTTGTTCAGACAGTTGAAGCTCCTCCACTGGAGAATGAGTTCACGATTGTCAAAACCCTCCCATTTAAAAAGAAATTCATCAGTGTTAATATTTTTTACAGAGTTATAACGTTATATAATCACTTTTAGCAAATTAGTCCTTATGAAAAAAGGAGATCTTTCATTCATTGAAGATTAATTTTTTCTTAAGCACTAAATGAATAGAATAGAATAGAATAAGTTTATTGTTGCAAAGGTTACGGTTATGTAACACACTTACAATACAACAAAAAAAGTAATAATCACATATATTATTATATACAAAAAAACAACAATACATGATATGAAATAAAAATAGACAAAAAATACAAAAAATGAACAATTACCATAATTATTGTGACTGGGTATTGTGTTTAATTAATATATATAAAAAAATATAAGCATAAAAAAATTTACTTTATAAAAGCTAATATTTTGTTACGAAAAATCAAAAAAGACTGAGATGAAGCTATGTTTTTGGGCAATGTATTCCACAGTTTAGCAGCACGATTGCCAAAAAATACTTATATACGTCTAATCTACAAAATTTTTCTCTCAGATTTATCCCATTATTACGTGTACGTGTATTGTTTTCAATAGTCAAAAATTTTTCCCTGTGTACATCTACCATATCGTTGAGCAGTTTATGACACATAATAACATCATTTCTTGACCTTCGAGGTTCAAGTCTATCTAAATTTAGTTCTTTAAGACGTGTGTTATAAGGTTCATTTGGAAATGAACATTTCAAATATAACCTTCTGGTAAAATTTTTTGTACTTTTTCAATGCGTTCAATATCCATTAAATAATAAGGGTTCCAAACGTAAGTTTCAAATTCAACCAATGGACGCACAAAACTAGTGTAAGCTTTAAGCAAATAAAACATATTGGTTGTACAAAACGCTCGAAATAAAACGAAAATTCTGTTTTGGGCTTTTGCGGCTATATGAGCGCAGTGATCAGAAAATTTGTGATCAGACGACATAAGAATACCCAAGTCACAAACACAATTTTTGCTTTCAATAAGAATATTATTTAAAAAATACCTATATTTTACATTTCTATAACCTAAATGAAGCGCACTGTATTTATTTATAGCAATGTTTAACTGCCATTTGTTGGCCCAATGGCAAAAATTATCTAAATTTTTCTGAAAATTAATTTTATTATTCTCATCCTCGATAATGCTGTACATTTTAGCATCATTGGCGAACATTTTTAAAAGTTTTAGAGTCGAGACAATCCGGCAGATCATTGATATAAATTAGGAAGAGAAGAGGCCCAAGCACACTTCCTTGAGGAACTCCGCTCGTGACACTTATATAATTAGATGAACCATATTCAGTTAAAGCATCAAGAGAATCATTAGGCAAAACAACTTTTTGTCTACGATTAGATAAAAAACTAGATATCCAGCTTAAAAGTTCATAATCAATCCCATAGGCTTTAAGTTTTGCTAGCAATTTAGGATGACTTACAGAATCGAAAGCGTTAGAAAAGTCAATATAAACTGAATCTACTGATTTTTTTATTTTCAACTGCTGTGACCCGATCTGATAAAGTAGATAAAAGCTGTAAGCCTACTGATTTTCGTTTAAAAAACCCAAATTGATCAGGATGAATCAGTTTTTTATCTTTAAGGTAAATCAAAAGTTCATCACACACAATACTCTCCATTACTTTGGAACTAATACAAATGAGAGATATAGTAGTAGATACAAATGAGCCTATAGTTTTGTCGCAAACTACTGGCACCCTTTTTTAAAATAGGCAAAACAAAGGCATCTTTCCAAACTAAAAGAATGGTGCCATATAGCATTGAAAGCTCAAAAATTTTAGCCATAGGCTCAGCTATTTCGGAAGCAAGATTCTTTAAATATATAACAGGAAGGTGATCTGGAGTACGCGATGATTTATTTGGAAGCTTTTTAATTTTTTTTAACTAATTTAACTGGAAAGTGACATAGAAATATTCCTTCATTTTCATTAACTCTTTTTTGCAAATTCAGGAATAAATTCCATAAATTTCATTCCAGGACAATTCCATTGTCGTTTGTGAAAACATCGGAGAAATAATCGTTAAAAATATTACATTTTTCTACATTTTAAATGGCCAAAGACCCATCATCTTTTTTATGGGCCCAATTTCATCTTTTTTTGACCCTAACTTTTTGTTTGCGAAATTGAAAAATCTTTTTATGTTTCCTCTATTGATGGCTTCGTGCTCTAAATCGTAATGAAATTTTTTAACGCTTCAGCATATTTTTTATCGCAATCAACCCATTAATTTTTAAAATTGCGGTTTAATTTTGATTTACAGTGTATTCTGCGTTTTTTACGCTTTAAAGCTAAAATGTTTGGTGGATAGATAAACTTTTTAGCTTTGTAGAGTTTCAGCGGTACAAATTTATTAATTAATTTTTTTTTTGGATTATTATTTATTATTAATACAAACTTGTTATATAATTCGTCTATGTTTGTAGAATTCTTAATTATGTAAGCCCAATTTACTTTATCCAGCTCATTACAAATTCCAGTAAAATCAGCTGATTTGTAGTCAAAATACATTTGCGAGTGTTTTAATTTGTTGTTATGCAATGCAAAACAAAGAAAAAAATCAATAGATACATGGTCACAAGACGCAGAAAATGGTTCTTTACACGCATAATTTGAGATAAGATTTTTTTGATTACTCAAAAGTAATTCTAATAAATGACCGCTATCGTGAGTTTTAAAATCTATAAACTGGTAAAGATTGTTTTTAATGACAGAAGCTGAAAATTTGTTGTGAGCATATTCTGCTTTAAGGTTTTGGGCGTTTGACACTCTATCATAGGTACATTATAGTCCCCCGCAAAGACACAATTTTCACGACCGGAACAAAGAAAGGAATTTAAATCAACCATCAAGTCTATATATAACCTTTCCAAATCGTGACAAGAAAATTTTGGCGGGCGGTATTGGCATACAAGCCTTAACTTTTTATTTGGATTACCTATAAAATCGACAGCAATACTGTCTATTAAATTAAATTTATCGGGTATACTTACTTCCATAGCTTTAATGTTTTTTTTAACCAAAATACACACCCCGCCTCCAGCTTTATTTATTCTGTCTTTGCGGAAAACCGAGTCACAGTTATTGCAATTTAGTAGAGCGTCGGGGAGGCTGGGGTCTAACCACGTTTCTGAAATGCATAAGACAAAGACATATTTTTGATAAGACATATTTTTGATCTGAAAACAAAGCATGTAGATGATCGGCAAAAAGTGATTCTATTAGCTCCTCCCACAACCACTCCCACAGAGTAAAACATCTATGACGCGACGTGAGTGAGTAAAACATATATACTTTATGACATTTTAGGGGTCCTTAAAATCATAACGTGTTCAGATTCGATTTAACTGGGTTGTTGCGGCGTTGTCGCTTGAATAAAAAAATGGGTATCGTATAAATATTAATTAAAACAACGCTATTTATCATTGTATCTACAGTCCAGATACGTCTAGAAAAGACTGGTCTGGGTAACCTCGTAAAATTGTATAAAACCTGGAAAAACCTGGAAAAACTTGGTTATAATGTTTTAAAATAAACCATCAATCCAGAAAAATCAAGCACAAAACACAAGTCCAAATAAAGCTAATTCCCCAAAAAGTGGTTAATTCAGGTTTTACTAAAAAAATTGAAACCATTTTTAATCCGTTCTCAAAATGATTTAAAATACTCCAAGGGCGTGATATATCCACCATAGTGCTTTGAAAAAGAAACAGAAAAAAAACACACGATTTTATATGGTCCTTTCCGGTTCCATAAAATTTTACGAGATTACCCAGACTTAATTGTTCTATAGTATACTGCTTAAAATTACATTGAAATTTTGGATATTAAAATAATTGTATTAATATCATAAGGAGACCATGACGTTTCTTTTAAAATGAGTAACTTTTTTAATGTTTTATATCTTAAATAAATGAAATTGAATTCAATGCATTAAAAGGCGGAAATTTTAGCAAAAGCCAAAACAAAGTTTCGAAAAAAAGCCTTATATTAAATGGAATAGTATAAAACTACATAAGTCTAAAAACTAAATGCCAGAAAAGACTGAAACAAGTCTCTTTAAAACCTGTAAATTAATAACAGATTTTGTGAAATTTTCAAAAAAACAAAACCCAATAAAAACAATACGTGTAAAAGCTTTATTTTGGGTTTTTTAACCATTAATAAAACTTAATTCACATAAATTTCCCACAAAGTGAATTAAGCTTTAACATGAGTTAACCAGCTGTAAATACCACGGTAATAGCTAAGTCACACGTCGTCAAAACGATACAAAAAAGTATAACGCAAGCGTCACAGTCACGATGAAATATTTTTGTCAAAATAAATTATCGCATTGTGCATTAAATTTTGTAATTTATCATTATTTTTGTATAAAGCAAAACATACCGCCATATTAACGGCTTTTAAAACCAAATATCAAGTTCTAAGTCCGAAAAACAATAAAAAATTCAGATTTAATATAAAGCGACTTTTTCTTTAATGTTTCTATTTATTACATCAAACAAATTAGCTGTCAAAGTATTTGTTAAATTAAAAGTCGCCTTATATTAAATTTAAATTTTTCAATGTTTTTCAAACTTAGAACTTGATATTTGGTTTTAAAAAGCCGTTAATATGGCGGTATGTTTTGCTTTATACGAAAATAATGATAAATTACAAAATTTAATGCAGAATGCGATAATTTATTTTGACAAAAAATTTTCTGTGGTAAATGAACCGCGTGTGTAATGCTATTTATTTTAGTACGGTTTTGACGACGTGTAGCTTAATTAATACCATCGTATTAACAACTGGTTAACTCATGCAGAAACTTAATCCACTTTGTAGGGAATATGCGAAATTGGATTCATCAATGGCTAAAAACGCAAACTAAAGCTTTTACTATTTTCTATTTGATTTTAAGTTTCTTAAGATTTCATAAAATCTATTATTAATTTACAAATTTTAAAAAACTTGTAAAGTCTTTTTGGCATTAAGTTTTTAGACTTAGTGTCGTTTTATACTATTTTATTGAATTTAAGGCTTTTTATACTTTATTTCGGTTTCTGCTGAAATTAAAAATTATTAAAATACAGTTTTTAATCTTTGTTATTAATCCACTTTAGTGAAAAATTTTGAATGTTTTTGTTGTTAAATATAGTCGATTCAATACTGCAAATATTGTGGTCAGCTAGATTTTATTTGCCTACAATTGGCGAAAAATGATTCTATAACGTTATAACACTGTAAAGAATATTTACGCCATTTTTAAAGATATTGAAGATATTTTGTTGAAAAAATTTTTGCTGGCTATATTGGGGGCAGAGGTAATGTTTTTACAAAAAATTATCAAAATCGAAGACAAAAAGTTTGACTCCGCACCACACTTTTAAGTAAATTAAACGGTAAAGTAAGACTTATTTTTTTAAGTATAAGTAAGAGTAAAAGTATAATAAAAGTAATTTAGAGCTAACGACCTTTTTTGGAGCTCCAGAGTTCCGTCTTAAAGTTTTTTTTGCTAATTTTATGCATAAATTTTTATTTCAATTAAGTTTTTGGCCTAAATAAATGGTGTTTAGCGTGTTACGGCTTAAAAACCTTTTTCTATGCCACTCATTTTCCAACAAGTTCGTAGGAATATGAGTCCCTGAAATTACTTATATTTTACTTAAATTAATTTAAGTATTTGCCAGAAAAAATCTTTGTAAGAGTAAAAGTAAAAGTAATTAAAATTTCAAGTAAAAGTGATTGAAATTCAAAAAGTCGAGTAAAAGTAAAAATAATCCAAAATCCATTACTTTTATTAGTTTAAGTTAAGTAAAAGTAACTTTTTGCAACACTGGATCTGACAAATTGTACGGTCGAAGTATATGCAAATTTTATTTAAAACAATTAATACTCGGTTGAATAAAATCTATGACTTGAAATTCGGAACATATATAGAGCTAGTGTTAAAAAGTTACTTTTACTTAAAGTAATAAAAGTAACGGATTTCAGATTACTTTTACTTTTACTCGACTTTTAAAATCTTTACATTCACTCTTACTCGACTTTTGAAATTTCAAATACTTTTACTCTTATGGTTGGTTCATACTTATGTAAAAACGTCCTTTGGACAAAGTCCAAACGACAAACACAGCGTATAAACGTATGTAAAAACGTCATTTGGACTTTGTCCAAAGGACGTTTTTACATAAGTATGAACCAGGGGGGGAGACAAACTCGCTTATATACTGATTTTATGTGCCGTGCCAGATCTTTAAAG
>JASAMX010023088.1:0-41015 GCA_030248175.1 Microlaimidae sp. YZB2_3 | reverse complement strand
GAACCTCAAATAGATGCTTTAGCACTTGGTGGAAAATTCAGCATGGTATCTAATTCAATACCTGTTAGCGACTTCGTATCAGCAATAGAAAACTTAATAGAAAACGACAAAAAATTATTGGAATATCGCGATGAAATTTGCACAACAGTTGGCGGAACAATTCGAAACGCAAAAATACCAAAAAATAATTTACCAAAAGAAGTAACAAATGCCATAAAAGAATTAAAAAGAAAAGTAAAAAACAAAGAATTACGCATAACCCAAGCTGACAAAGGAGACAAAACAGTTGTCACGGACTTTTCAGACTATGAACAAAAACTCCAAAATATAATCAATGACACAAACACTTATCAAGAAGAAAAATCAAACCCAAAACCAAAAATCCACAAATCTTTCAAAAATATTTTAAAAACAACAATTCTAACCGAGCAAGAACAACTAAATATTTTACCCTCAATTGATCGTCTTTCAGAACCACACATCTACGGGAAACCAAAAATTCACAAACCAAACATTCCATATCGACCGATATTATCTCAATTTGACACCGTCACATACTACCCAGCGAAATACTTAGCAACAATTTTAGCTCCACTTCTTGGAATAAATGAAACACATCTTAAAAATAGCTCAGATCTCGTGGAAAAATTAAACAACATGAATTTACCAAAAACAATCACACTAGCATCATTCGATATAGTTTCCCTATACACAAACATTCCAGTCGATAACGCTTTAGAAATTTTAGAAAAAAGACTTCAAAACTACCCACATCTTTGGGATACAAAAACCGAGCTTTCAACACAACAAATTTTTAATATGGTAACTATCTGCGCAAAATCCAATTATTTTCAACACAAAGACAAATTTTTTACACAAAAAAGAGGCCTACCGATGGGCAGCCCGTTATCACCACTACTCGCATGTATTTTTCTTGAAGAACTCGAACAAAATATTCTGCAAAAAGCCAAAAACCAAAATTTAAAAGTAATCTTATGGCGCCGTTACATCGATGATGTTTTTGTAATTTTAGACGGACCAAAACAACAATTTTATGAATTGCTTAACATATCAAATTTAGAAGATGACACAGGAAATATAAAATTTACAATAGAACTGGAAAACAATAACCGGATTCCCTTTTTGGACATAGAAATAACAAAAGAAATAAAACAAACGTCAACAAAACTTAATTTTAAAATTTTTCGAAAACCAACCCATTCAAACCGCTTTATTCACGCAAAATCAAATCAAGCCCAAAACCAACTACTAGGAACAGCCAAATGTTTGGCCCACCGCGCTAGGAAAATTTTGAAAAATCCAAAGGAAGAACTTGAATTTCTTTACGAAACTTTTAAAAAAAATGGCTACAAACATAATATAATTACAAATGCATTAAAACCACCGAAAATAGGACCAAAACCTAAACCAGCCCGCCGCCGAATTTCATTTCCATATATCTCAACCATTACACCAAAATTAAGAACAATTTTTAAAAAATATGACGTTGAAATAGTTTCTAAGAAATCAAACACCATTCACCAAGCAATAATGAGTAATAAAAATCCACATAATCCGAAACCTGAACCAAAAGGAATTGTATACTGCATTAATTGTACAGATTGCGATAATTTTTACATCGGTCAAACAATTCGAAAAATAAACACTAGGATCAAAGAACACAAAAAAGACCCAAACTCAGCGTTAAAACAACATAATACAGAAACTCAGCACAATATTGACTTCACAAACATTAAAATACTCGATAAATCCGCTTACATTACCAAAAAACGCTTTTCTGACGATTTATTAAAAAAAGAAGCTTTATTAATAAACTTAAACTCCAAATCGCGCTCGTTAAATACAGCAAAAACAGAAATACATCCCATGCTATTATCGGCTGCAAAAAAACACTTACCCAAGGAAATGCTTCAACTTTAACCAGTTTTTCATTCATTTTTCAAGTCTTTTATTGAAACACTACTCAAATTCATTATGTCTACTTTTCTCCTAATTATGACAACATTTATGTTTACATTAGAAATTCCTGAGTGATTTGATTTACTGATTTTATTGCCGTCCACAAAGAAAGTCTATGCACCGTTTTATCATAACACTACCAATTATTGATTTATTTCTTTTTTTTTACCGAGTTTCCATTGTTTTTATATTATTTTTATATTGTTTTAATTGACTATTTCATGACGTATTTATTTGTTGTATTCCAAAATAATACCCTAATTGTTTGTTTGTTTTTAGACCCTTGAAAAAGAAGCACGTAGTGGCTTCGAAACGTTGGAATAAAGTTTTATTGAAGCCGTTTTATCTTCAATTTTACTGGGGTCAAAACCCGAAAACTGTACTAATATAAAAAAAAAGTAAGTAAGTAATTTTTAGTTAGTAAAAAAAGAGATAACCCCCAAAGAGCTCTTGAAGCGCGAGACAATAGAGAAAAATTGTAAAACTCATAAAGCAATTGTAAAAAGTAAACTATCATTTTACTCGTCAAATAATTTAAAATTTAGCAGTGTATTGAGTTTTGACTATTTGAAATTTTTTATTTGATTAATAAGTAATAAGTTAAATTCTTTTATTAATTTACACAATAGGTCATTAACAATTATTTTGGTATCATTGTTTTCTAAAAAATAATAAAGATAAAATGGTACTTAGATCTTTAAAATTAATTAACATTTTAAGGGTTTAGGATATTTGTTAATAGGGGTTATGTTTAAATCCGACTTATGTTTAAATTTAAAGGTTATGTTTAATTTTAAACCGCTCATCACGTAATTGTATATGTGGCCCACAGCGCGATATATTCTGTGGTATTAAGGGGAGGTGTGGGGTTTCACTGTATATCCCGTGCTCGGTGCGCGCTATACACACGTGTTATATAAAGAGGAAAGGGGTATCTCCGAGTATGTGTAATAATAGGAGAAGAAAAGCAGTATCTAGAGTAAAAAAGAAATAGTATAATTAATATTTTTTAAAATATATAGAATAGATAGATAGAAAGCTCATTTCTCTATGGAGGTGGTCAGCCAGACCAGGGTGAGTCGCTTTGATGGTGGAAACAAGGGGGGGAAGGGGGGCGGAGGGTTGTTGTGTAGAAGAAGTTCCGTTTGGCGGGAGCACACCAAAAAGCGTTATAAGAGAGCGTCACAATATATACCCCTGAAATACTACCGCGTGTTCGTTAGATATATATATATATATATATGTATCTATAGCGTGAGATATTCTCGTATGTGGTGTCGTATTTTTTGTATGAGCCTCGCTCGCGCGGAGATATGGTCGTGCCTCGTTCTAGTATGAAAGGTTCTACGTGTAGTATTTTTTTAGTGTTTTTTCATAAAATAATGAGGTATCCCCCCAAATATTATAATACTACTGTAGTATTTTTTTTTTTTTTTAACTGTTGTGACCCCCCTTTCAGGTTTTCATTCCAATTTAGGGGGGTTTTAGGGGATAAAACGGGGGGGGGCGGGGAGGGGGAGGGAGGCGGGGGGTCTTGGGTGGTAAGGAGCCGGGGTCCTGGTCTGGCCGGGGCAAATCCTTTTTTAAAAATAGAATGATCATTATTAAAAGAGATTGTTATTGATATGCCTTTGTTTTCATTAATAATCAGCGAAACACCATTGTTTATTCAATGAAGAACTACACCACTCATCTTTAAGACACTTTAAGGTATAAGGTTCTTTTTAAATATCATTTATTTATAATTTTAAAATATTATTGAACATCAGTTTTTTTATAATAATCAAAATGCATTTCTGTGATTTTTATAGGTCGATATATCATCATTGTGATGGCGTAAATAAATTACAATTAATAATATACCAAGGTATTATAGTAGTAATATTTATATTATATACACGTGACCAAACTCTATTTTTATTGACTGGGGTTTCATATGTTAATCGAGTCACAATTATTTTATAGCGACTGTAACTCATGCTATTGCTATAAAATATTGTAACTTCATTAGCATATGAGAACGCGGTCAATAAAAATAGAGCTTGCTTACGTGTATATAATATAAATATTAAACTATTATACTTTGGTATATTATTGATTGCAATATATTGACGACAATATGTAAAGGACTCCCAATGAAGTTACAAATTTTATTTACTTATTTTTTTCGGTTTGTAAGGACAAATTAAAAATAAAGTTCCACACAAAAGGTTATAGCAAACACACAAAACAAATATTGTATCACAATATTATGAATTTAGTTTCCATCCTATTTTTATCGAGTCGAACTTAACCCAGTTACTTCATAAAAAAGGACAAACCAAGCTAAACTAATATTCCCGGAAAGGAAGGAAAAAGGGTAACATTCGACTTCTCCTGCTGCACAAATAGTAAATAAATATCTACCACAGTGAAATTTTTTTATTCTTTATAAAAATTAGAAAATTTAATATATAGAAAGACCAACTTGTAATACGCTTCCATCGTGAGGTAATCCAGACCGATTTTGCAGTTACCGTACGTAGTGTAATCGGACGACATGACGGCTTTCCCCATTTCGTCCCGATCCTCCACGTACAAAGGGGGATTGGCAATGTAGGCGTCGCGAAACCGTTGAGCAAAACTGAAATTGGAGATCGGATTTACTAAATTCCCGTGAAATTCCTCGTCGTCTGAAATCGATAAAAAATAAATATTATAATAAAAGATGTGCATAATGGATTTTTTATAAAGCTTTTTTTTACAAAAATTATGTTGAGTTAATAAATATTTCAACCAGTTAGCTCCCATCATCACCAGTCGAACTATAATATAGTTCCAGACAACTAGAAGTGAAAGAAAAAAAACTATCCAAATATAAATATATAAAAAAATCATGTTTTATATAACCAAGAAAAGTTCTAATAATAACAATAACGACAATAGTATTAATAATAAATTAATAAATTAGCAAGAATAATGAAAATTAATTAATAAAGAAAAGAAGAATGAGAAACGAAGAACAAATTAATCAATCAATCAAAATTTATTCTAGAAATTATTCAACCACAAAAAAGTCATAACAGTAATCCGAACCGATCACGGTCGCTAAACAAAACAAAGACATGGATTAATCTAGAATGTGACTTAAAGGCTTAAACGTTAAGCACTAACTTGAGCCACTAATGATATACTTTTTAAATAATTTTAGTGAGGGAGCTGAGACTTGGTTTTGCGATAAATTGCTCCATTTGGGAATAACTCTGTTACTAAAGAAAATTTTTTTATGTTTATTCTACTTTTTGGTAGTTTAAGTTTATAATTGTAACCTCTTGTTTGGTTTTCATTAAAAGTATAATAAGTATTAGCATTATTAGAATCATGAATTATTTTGTAACACTCGACCATATCATGATGGCCACGTTATTCTTGGAGAGATATCAAGCCTAAAAATTGTAATCTTTCTTCATAAGACACCTTTTTTAAATGACATCTCTGGAATAACTTCTGGTGAACGACCTCTGAATTCTTTCTACAGAAGCTATATCTTTTTGCAAATAAGGATTCGAAATTACACTAGCATATTCAAGCTGTGGTCTTACATAAATAATGTAACCTTGTAAAAGATTTTGAATAGAATTAGAATTAAATGTTCTGAAAATTAATGCCGAAGTTTTTAAAACTTTTTTTGAAATAAGTTCACAATGATCAGAAGATTTCAACGTTTCTGACATAAAAACACCTAAATCTTTTATAAGATTAGTTTTAGTAATAACAGTTTCATCTATAGTATAATTAAACTTATTCACTCTTATTTTTGTACCAATGAGTAAGACCTGACATTTATTTTCGGCCAGCTGGAGCTGCCAATTTTTGGACCACTGGGTAATTCGATTAAGATCGTCTTGAAGAATATTTGTGCCTATATTTTCATCTTCTTTTGTAAAGCTGGTATAAACCTTCGCGTCGTCGGCGAATAACTTTATTTCAGAATGAATAACGCAGTCAACAATGTCGTTGATGTTGATTAAGAATGGCAGAGGGCCTATAACAAAGCCTTGTGGAACTAAACTTTTCAATTCGTAAGAAGAAGATTCCGAACCGTTTATAACAACCTTTAAATTTCTTCCAGTAAGAAAAGCTTTAATCCAATTTAGAAACTTTCCAGTGACGCCATATTTTTTCGATCTTAACAGCAATTTTTGATGAAAGACCGTATTGAAGACCTTTGCAAAATCAAGATAAATTACATCTATTATTTTTTTGTGCTGTAAAGATAACGTCCAATCGTCTAATGTTTTTAAAAGCTGTGCAACAGTTGAACTTTTGGTCTTAAAACCATACTAACACCTTTACGAAATATTTGTAAAAAAAGACAAAAGTACATCTACCACTAGCCTTTCCATTAGTTTACAAACAAAAGAAGTCAGAGATATGGGACGATAATTTGTTTTCTTGTTTTTTGCACTTTTTAAATAGAGGAATAACAAGAGCGGTTTTCTAATCTATTGGAATACTACCACTATCCAAAAGATTTTTCAAATAATTTAGATAATGGTTCTGCTAAGCATGGACCCAGGCTTTTTAAAAACAAGGCTGGAAAACAATCAGGTGATTTGGAAAGTTTATTGGGCAAATTTAATTATACGGAATATGTGTGGATCCAACCTAAATGCATAGGAAAAACAACAATTTTTTTTAATATGCATATGTCTGTATGTTCCTGTCGTTTGACAAAATAAATAAATAAAAATAATAATAATGTTTTGCAACTTATATGCATACATATGCATTTTTCTGCAAAGTATATGCATACGTATGCATTTTTTTGCAACTTTTATGCATACATATGCATAAATTTTAAAAAAAGCATGTGTATGCATAAAAGTTAGAAAAAATATGCATACGTAGGCATATGAATTTATGCCTACGTATGTATATAAAAATATGCATACATATGCATTTAGGTTGGATCCACACATATCCCGTCTAATTTGTTCTTCATTTTTCATTTTTATTTTCTTTATTAATTAATTTTCATGTATTCTTGAAATTAGTAAATAAATAAATGTTTAAATGATAGCATATGCAAATCATTTATTACTTGAGATTTGTGAATTAAGCCAAATTCAAAAACCCACCTTTGGTGGCTTCGGGCAGGACGAATCGGCACTTTTTCGTGGAAATCAATTCCGCGATATGTTCCAGGGACTGAAAAGGCACGGAGCGGACTCGTACGGGTTTCACCAAAGTGATAGCTACTAGATTGGTGTAAGTGCTCATGATCATCATTACCCAGAGGAACCAGAAAGATTCCACGAAAACCAGGCAAGTTCTAGATCCTAAAAAGTGTACTTTTTAAAATTATCTTTTATAAAAATTTAATGGAAATAATGGAAAGCCGCAACAATAAAAACTTTAACCCTATAGTAAAATTTAATTTATTTAGTTAAAACTCAATTTAGGTACCGAAAAAATCCGTTAAAAATAGGAGTAACCTTTCAAATTGTAAGTATTTTTTAAACAACACAATGTTATTCAGGTTAAAATTAAGATTTTGAGATTTCTAATTTGGCTCACCAATAGTCAAACTATTCTTCAAAACTTACTAACTGAAAAAGTTTTAAAATTGAGAATGTGTTTTTACATAAAAGGTTGCAAAAAGTAACATAAACGTTTGATTGAGAAATAAAAAAAATTTTATTGTACGAGTGATGCTTGCTCATGCTCTGTGGACCCATTTTTTACGATTTTTCTTGAACAATGTAATTTAAATAGTGAAAAATTTAAAAAAATATAGATAGAACAGATTTGTACCAAATTATTAACGAAGTGCAAAAAATTCTGAAAAAATAAATTATTTAAGAGGTCAATATAAAAATATCGACTACTCAGAAGCAAAAAAGATTTTTTCAGTAAGTATAATAAACGTAAAGATTTTAGATAAACGTAAGCACCATTCTGACATATAATTAACATATAACTAACTTAAATAGAATATACAATCCTAATGAATGTAAAACAGTTTTAATAAGTGACTGGGAAATCAGTCCGAAAAATGTCGGTTTCACATCCACACCGTTTTCTTCGCAAAGTATATTGGATTCAAGATTCAAGATTTATTTTTCTAGCAAAATAAATAAAAGCAGTTTCACAAAAAATTTGTCATGCAACCCAGTTGAGTTACATTAACAAACAAATACATAAACAATAAATCAACGAAATATTACCATAGGAAACTTGGCTAAGGTACTAGAAAAAATGATTGTAGGCTTTGGAAACAAAGTTCCTTTATAGCTATTTACTAGAATAACAGTTTTTTTAATATTATCACTTCTGTAAGAATTTTTTTTTAAAAATACAAAGATTTAGATGAAACTTAATTTTCATCAAGTGAATTCCATTTTTTAGTGGCTCTATAAAAAAACTATATTTTCTGCAGTTTATTCTTGCATGTTCTACTTTTAGTTTTTTTAGAATGTTCTCTTGTTTGATTTACATTGTAGAAAAAAAATTATTTGGGTTTGCTAAAGTTTTCCAGGCTGAAATTAAGGGCGTAACCGCTCTTCGAGAGGAAGAAATAAACAATAAACCCGGTAGCGAGAAAAATTAAAAAAAACTTGTCAGCGGTTATGTAACCAATTATTATTTAGTTGCGTCATGTGTTTCTCTGCACGTGATATTTTCTCAAAAAACGAGTGGTTACTTTACCACTCATCTATTTTCACCCTGATGGAATTTATCTTTAGTCTGTTTTGGTAACCATTATCTTTAAGTTTGCAAATTTTAAATACACGTTTGGTGAAAGATCGTTAAATTTTTTCCAGAATAAACTATCTTTTTATCATGTATGGATTCCAAACAGCACTAGCATACTCAACTGTGGGTACAAAACTCTTGTAACTTTAAAATAGTTTTTACAGAGTGAAATTAAAAACATGTAAATATTAAGTTTGCGGTTTTCTAGCTTTATCAGCTATTTTCTGACAATGCTATGAAAATTTTATATCATTGGAAATGTACACGCGTAAATCCTGCATAGTGCCGGTACGGGGTCTTTAAAGCCACAAGCAGGGAACTTGGAGCCATCGAAAATTTTTGGGAACTTGGAGCCATTTTTTTTTTTTTTTTTTTTTTTTTTTAAAAATTTTTTTTTTTATTTTTTTTTGAACTAGTATAATGTAGTTGAAGGAAATGGTGTAGATTTTATTTCAAACCGACATGTTTCGGACTAATTCCTTAGTCCCTTTTCAAGGCTATATTACATTTGTTAGGATCGCAGAACCTAATTTAAATAAATTAAAGAGTATAATTTTAATTTTATATTGATTAGTAAAAATATATTTTAATTTTAAATTGACTAGTAAAAATAATTATAATTTAAATCAGGTTTGTTTAAGCCTTCCGAACAAATGTTAACGGCGCTTACCGGGAGAAAGATAAAACGGCACACAGGAAAATAAAACAAAATAAAATAAAATAAAAAATTAGTAATGCATATTTATATAGCATAAATTTGGCAATTTTCTCAAATGTTTAAATTTTTCACGGAAACCTTTATTTGAATTAATTTTTAATTTTTAAAATATTTGTTACATTTATGATTTATATTTTGAAATTGTTTATAATTACAAGTTATTAATGTTGTGTTTGTTGGTAAAATTAAGGCAAAATTTTTACAAGTTATTAATGTTGGGTTTGTTGATAAAATTAAAGCAAAAATTTTTAGGCAAAAATTATTAAAAACGATTGTTTTGTTTATTTTATAAATGTTTTTAGAAAATTTTTAGAAGAAGCTTTAAAAGATTTTTACACAAATATGCTACAGGCTATTTTGTATTTTTTACTTAAAAAGACTAAAACACATAGTTAAATATTACGAAGCCTTTTTTGCATTGCTAAAATTAGAAGAGCATAGTTGTCAGAAACTGTAAGAGATCGATTAATTGACTTTGCAAACGCTTTTGTAAAAATAGCTTCTTTAAACTTACGTTGAAAACTGTATTTTTCGCGTTCATGAATTTGAAAATTTTTGAACTCTGGTTCGTGTTTTTCTATATTTGGGGGTAATTTATCTAATTTGTGATTTACAATATCGTTGCGTATTCTGTTATGCCTCCAATCAGCCGCGTGTTGGTTAATACGTGCTTTGACAGCATTTTTTGTTTCACCAAAATATCGCGCTCCACATGAGCAGGGAATAGAATAAATACAATTTGATGTTTCATTAAAAGGTAGTGGTGTTTTTGCTTTGTCAAGTTTTAGACGTAGTGATGGTACTGAGCAGTGTCTTAAATAAATATTAAAGTCTCTGCAAATTCGGTAAAATCTTTCTGGTAGTGTTGGATAATAAGGAATAAAGAGAAATAATTTTTGATTTTGTTGTACTGCATAGTCTTCAGATGAAAATGAAAATGATGAAATTGTTTTTAAAGAAATTTTGTGGGAGTGTAATGAATTATCTGAGGTTGATTGAGTTGCAGCTTGGTGTGGATTGTTGCTTATTTGTTGAAGTTGGGATTTTTCTAATGTTTCTTTTTGAAAATGTTGTGTTGTTTTATGAATAATGTTGTTTATAATTCGTTGTGGGTAGTTACAATTTAAAAATATTTTCTTAATTTGATTTATTTCCATGTTAAGATATTGTGGGGATGATATTCTTAATGCTCTTAAGGTCATAGTTCTGATTAATCCCGTTTTAGTAGTCATGGAATGGTTTGATTTGAAATTTAAATAATTTTCTGAGTGATTGTCTTTTCGGTGCACTGAAAACAGGAAATTGTTGTCTTGTCGATGAATTTTTACATCCAGAAAGGGTAATATTGCATTTTCGTTTTCTTTTTCTATTGTAAATTTTATATTTGGGTGATAACTATTACTATAATCAAAAAATTGTTCAAACTTTTGTTGGCTATGAGCCCAAACTAGAAATATGTCGTCCATATATCTGTAGTAAATAAAAGGAAGTGGCTTTTTAAGGGAAAAGAGGTTTAATTTGATTTGCTCTTCTATTTGAAACAGAAATAAATCTGCTAATAATGGTGATAGTTTATTTCCCATTGGTAGGCCGGAATGCTGGTGGTAAACTTCTGTGTCAAAAAGGAAATAGGTCTGTGAGCAGCAAAATCTTAAAAGTCTTCGGATAGCTGCTGGTGTAAGTGTAGTTCGTTCACTTAGATTTTGATCAGAATCGATGAGTTTCATAACTGCTTCTACAGCTTCGTCTGACGGAACCTTTGTGAATAAGCTCACAACATCTAATGAAAACATTCGATAAGTAGGCTTAATTTGTATTTCTTCCAATTTTTTAATAAGATCATAACTATTTTTTACATATGATGGTTTTGAAGTTAAATAAGGTACCATAATTTCTTTCAGATGAGTTTGGACATTATCATAAAAAATATTAATGCAGGATACTATTGGTCTAAGAGGAATATTAGGTTTGTGTAGTTTTGGTAATCCATACCATCTTGGAATTTTACCTGAAGAACTGGAAAGTTTTTTGTAGTCTTTGCTGGTTATATCGGAAGATTTTAATAACTGTTTCAACAAAGCATTTAAGTGTCTACACTGTTTGTTAACGAAAGCTTCAATTTTTGTTAAAGCTAATGGATGACCACAGCGGTTGACAGGCTCATGAAGAGTGACTTTGCTGTAGGTTGAATCGTCATTTATTAGATCATAGGCTTTTTCGGCATAATCAACAGTGTTTAAAACGGCTACTTTTCCTCCCTTATCGGAAGGGAGAATTCTTATAGAGTCATCATTACATAATTCAGTAAGAGTTTGGTTCTCCGATCTACTTAAATTTTGTGATGCTCTTTTAAGATTAGCAGTAATAGGAATTAGCAACGATCTAAACGCGTCAGCTCTTGTTTTATCTTGATTTTGCTCAATCTTTAAGGCAGTAGCCTCAATAGAAGAACAAATATCTAAAACAGGAGGACTTTTGGGCGTTGGTGCAAATTTAAGACCTTTTTGTAAAACCGATTGCATATTTGGAGTTAACATTTTGTTTGATAAGTTTACTACTTTTGGGTTTGGTTCGCTGCCACCTGAGAACCTTTTTAATTTAAAGTTTTTATGAAATTTTAATTTTAATAATGTTAATTTATTGTTTAACCGGGCTTTATGAAAAGATTGTTGTGTTGTGTATGAGCTATGAAGTTTTTGTCGTATTAATGCTTGTTCCGTGAAAAAATTAAAAGTTTGAGGTTTAATAAATTCTTGAATAATTTGACCGTTTAATTCTTTTAAAATATCACTATATTGTTTTCTTTTCTGGACTAAAGTTTTTCGAGTGTCTTTGAGTAATGCGATACAAAATTGTTTAGGTAGACCGTTTTGTAATTTATGTGCGGTCGTTCCTTTGGTAAAATTAAGTTTTTTAGCACAGTAACATTTTTCTGGATAAATTTCACTTACAAGACATTGTTTGAGAAATAAAAGTTGTTGTTCAAGTTTTGCAATCCTGACAATGCAATTTTCGGCTTTCCGGAAAGTTTGGATCATTGCTCCTCCAAAACAATGAAATAAGTGTTTAATAAAAGATATCACCATTCTGATTGTGTATAATGTAGTTGAAGGAAATGGTGTAGATTTTATTTCAAACCGACATGTTTCGGACTAATTCCTTAGTCCCTTTTCAAGGCTATATTACATTTGTTAGGATCGCAGAACCTAATTTAAATAAATTAAAGAGTATAATTTTAATTTTATATTGATTAGTAAAAATATATTTTAATTTTAAATTGACTAGTAAAAATAATTATAATTTAAATCAGGTTTGTTTAAGCCTTCCGAACAAATGTTAACGGCGCTTACCGGGAGAAAGATAAAACGGCACACAGGAAAATAAAACAAAATAAAATAAAATAAAAAAAATTAGTAATGCATATTTATATAGCATAAATTTGGCAATTTTCTCAAATGTTTAAATTTTTCACGGAAACCTTTATTTGAATTAATTTTTAATTTTTAAAATATTTGTTACATTTATGATTTATATTTTGAAATTGTTTATAATTACAAGTTATTAATGTTGTGTTTGTTGATAAAATTAAGGCAAAAATTTTTTTCAAAAAGAAACATTAGAAAAATCCCAACTTCAACAAATAAGCAACAATCCACACCAAGCTGCAACTCAATCAACCTCAGATAATTCATTACACTCCCACAAAATTTCTTTAAAAACAATTTCATCATTTTCATTTTCATCTGAAGACTATGCAGTACAACAAAATCAAAAATTATTTCTCTTTATTCCTTATTATCCAACACTACCAGAAAGATTTTACCGAATTTGCAGAGACTTTAATATTTATTTAAGACACTGCTCAGTACCATCACTACGTCTAAAACTTGACAAAGCAAAAACACCACTACCTTTTAATGAAACATCAAATTGTATTTATTCTATTCCCTGCTCATGTGGAGCGCGATATTTTGGTGAAACAAAAAATGCTGTCAAAGCACGTATTAACCAACACGCGGCTGATTGGAGGCATAACAGAATACGCAACGATATTGTAAATCACAAATTAGATAAATTACCCCCAAATATAGAAAAACACGAACCAGAGTTCAAAAATTTTCAAATTCATGAACGCGAAAAATACAGTTTTCAACGTAAGTTTAAAGAAGCTATTTTTACAAAAGCGTTTGCAAAGTCAATTAATCGATCTCTTACAGTTTCTGACAACTATGCTCTTCTAATTTTAGCAATGCAAAAAAGGCTTCGTAATATTTAACTATGCGTTTTAGTCTTTTTAAGTAAAAAATACAAAATAGCCTGTAGCATATTTGTGTAAAAATCTTTTTAAAGCTTCTTCTAAAAATTTTCTAAAAACATTTATAAAATAAACAAAACAATCGTTTTTAATAATTTTTGCCTAAAAATTTTTGCTTTAATTTTATCAACAAACCCAACATTAATAACTTGTAAAAATTTTGCCTTAATTTTACCAACAAACACAACATTAATAACTTGTAATTATAAACAATTTCAAAATATAAATCATAAATGTAACAAATATTTTAAAAATTAAAAATTAATTCAAATAAAGGTTTCCGTGAAAAATTTAAACATTTGAGAAAATTGCCAAATTTATGCTATATAAATATGCATTACTAATTTTTTATTTTATTTTATTTTGTTTTATTTTCCTGTGTGCCGTTTTATCTTTCTCCCGGTAAGCGCCGTTAACATTTGTTCGGAAGGCTTAAACAAACCTGATTTAAATTATAATTATTTTTACTAGTCAATTTAAAATTAAAATATATTTTTACTAATCAATATAAAATTAAAATTATACTCTTTAATTTATTTAAATTAGGTTCTGCGATCCTAACAAATGTAATATAGCCTTGAAAAGGGACTAAGGAATTAGTCCGAAAGTTGGGTTTAAAAAAAATATTCACCCCTTTTCCCTCCACCATTTTATACAACAAAAAGGAGGTGTTTTTCTTTTAATCTGTTTATACTAAACATATAATGGGAAATTTCGTAAAAGAAATACATTTTTTTAAATGCTCGCGTTTAAAAAACTTTCAAAGCTCATAAAATTACTTCCGTTTGTTGACAATATTGGCATTTCGCTAAGAAGCAACAAGACAATTGTAGCTGCCAATACTGCAGCCCAAATTTCCCACCGAAACACGCGGAACAAAATAAACTGGTCCGCATTATTGTCGGTGATTTGTTCCTTGGCTATAATGGCGAATCCGTCCCAAAGGTAAGCCGTTGTGGCCTAAAAACATAAAAAAGAAACGAATATGTGGATGGTTAGGGCAAATTCACTAAAAGCAAGTTAACTAAATGTATATTAGCACGTGGTTAAAAACTTTTGTTTATATTTTATATTTAATAAATTTTTTCTCGAAAAATCTAACACGACTTTTTGTTTGAATAAAATAAATTGGCATTTTAATAAAATTATTAAAACATGATTAGATACAAGCTAATTATTGAAATCTAAAGCTAAAATCGAAGCTAAAATCGGTTTATTCACACTAAATGATTTTTAAAGTATTTTTTATTAAATTCAAGATTTAGCATACAAAAATTTAATTTGCGGTAACAAAACAGCATTTAAAAAACAAATATCATACATCAACAGCAAACACATTGCATTTGAGTTAAATGTTTGTCTATATATCGGATTGGTTTCAAAAGCCAATAGCCAGCCAAATTCTGGTTTCTGGAATTATGATAAATCATAAATTATATAATCTATCATTTTACGCGAAATTCAGAAATAAGATGATAGTTTTGTAGTTTTTTCCGACATTCATAACATTAAAATTACAGTTTATGTTTGCCCAATAGTTGCGGTAGAATTTTTATTTAACTAAAGCTAATAAACGCGCGTGAATTCAAATAATCACGTAACTATAGAATCACCTTAAAATTACTCTTTCGTCATGCAGTTTAATTAAAAAACATGCTTACTGCCCATCCAGGTTTTTTTAAATATTGACTATCGTATATATATGAAACACCCATAATATCTGCTTTATTTTTGTCAATAGCTTCATCCATTTCGTCGTATGAATCCACCTAAAATGCACTTAAATTTTCGTGTTTTTTTTTCTTTAGGTTTCAAATATATTTTTTAATTAATTTATTTTTGTGCACAAAACACATGACATTTTATGCCAAAAAGTTAAAAATACGGAGGCAAAAATTAGATTATAGTCTGTTCTGGTCTGGTATATAAAACAATAATATTCCTTTTGCTACACGAAATGGGTCACATTGATTATCCAAAAATATCTATTTACTGGTCAGCTGTACACTTTTCCCGGAAAGTTTTAACTTCATTCGTGACTCACAACTTGTTTCTTTTCGTTACTAAATTCTAAAATCTTTATTAAATAAATGTTGATTTAAAAAATCCACAACCAAACCAATTTTTGGCACGGTTAGTAGAGACAAATCATTTTATCATAGAGGTTGGTCATCATCAAGGTTGGTCATGATTTTGGGGGTTAACCCACCCAGAAAATTTTCCACCTTGGTCGATAGGATTTAAGGTCGTTCGAGCCTAAGGAACTTGAAGCCAAACAATTTTAAAGCCCATTACAACACCCTATTTAGTTGAAGCTATTGCGTGTATATCTTAAGCAAACCTAAGCAAAAACCTTAAAATCAAACTTAAAACAAACTAAAACAAAAAAGGTTAAATTTCAACAGCTCGAAAATTAATGATAATAATAATAATCGACGGTAAGTTCTTTAGGATCTATTGACCCCGTACGAATACCAAATTTGTATAGTGTTGCACTAAAAAAATCTAAAATCTAAAATAAAAACCTGGTGGGGTTCGTTTGCTTTTAAAAATATAAGGAGTGGACTACTCGCACCTTAACTCAACCTGTGTCTTTTTGAGTGCCCCTTGAACACTTACATTTAACGTGTAATGTTTAACCTGGTGGGGCTCAGTGGCTTCTAAGAATATAAGAAAGGAATCTTAACTTGAATCTCGACCTCTGTCTCTAAGCACCCCTTAAACATAGAAATTTAGTTGAAGTTATAAAGCTACATGTTGTTCTAATTTCGTTTTATAGTAAATTTTCTAGACGGAACATAAAAAGCAGGCACTTAATATACACTGTGCTCTATATGTTTGATTTTAAAGACATTAGACACATACGTTTAATATTTACCGTTAAAGTCTAAATCACGTAGAAGCTTATAAGTTATATATAAATATATATATATATATATATATATATATATATATATATATATATATATACATATTGGCAAGATGGAAGCAGTTGGCGGACAAACAAGGTTTTTATAGTCCGCGATTCAAAATTGACCGGATTCAGGTTTCCACAGCTTTTGAGTTCTCGCGACTTTAGATTCCCGCGGCTTTAAGTTCCTACGGCCTGTTATAATTCGAGTCCCCCAGACTGTTTACCTGAGTGAAATTGACTGGACAGCCCAGCATTCCGGCAACGACTGTGTAAATGTATTCCACTTCCAAGCCTGGGTTTTTACAGCCGTTCCCCGGATATTTCGGGAAGCACTCCTCAGCCAGAGGTCTATCGATCGTGGCCACGATTCGGATGGGATTATCAGGGTCGCGAGGCTTCCACTCCGGCAACCTCATGATCCGATAATATTTCTGCAATGATTTCTTGTTTCACTTCATCACACCTAAATTACATTATCACCCTGTTCGAATATCAATATCATTATATTTATTCGAACAAGGTCCAGACCACGGAAAGGCGGTTTGCATTTTCGTGGTTTGGATTTATTTGCACGTCTACTATTAATAACGCGCAAATACTGGCATATTTGGGCACATAAATCAAATAAAAACAAAGAAAGAAACGCTAGAAGAAAAAAAACGACCTTCGGTGAGCGAGGCCATTAAAAGCGAGTCCACTAATGGCATATTAAATATCGCCTAAGTTAGTCTGTTGATAAAAAACGGCGTATTCATAAATTTTTTTTAATAGTTTTATCTAAATTGTTTATTAACCCGTGTTTTCAGGTACAACACAAAATTTGAACAAGTATGTAAAATTCATTCCTTTTAGTAGGTTTATTTTTTGTTATAGTAAGTAATAGGATTTAAAATTTCTTCTTATCTATTATGAAAGTCTTATTTGCTTTTAATATGCGGTGTTGCAAAATAAAAAAAGTTCCAAAAAAATGAAAAAAAGATTTAATTGAATTAATATTTATATATTGTCAATTATTATAACTTGTGTTGAAAATAAGTATCCATCAAATTAATAAAATATTAATTTTTCCCATTCAAACCAGAAAATCTAGAAGATTTTTTGAGAAATATAGCTAATCTAAGCAATTACAACTGCTTTCATAATTTGGCTAATTTGGCAGGCAAGAGTTAACATCCTTCACCATAAGATTATGAACCATGGATAAAAATTAGAGTGATTATTTTTTGGCAACAGAAATCATTTTTGCAATACTTTATCATTTTGTAGCTTTAATCATTAGCTATGTAAAAACAAATCTGAATTATTAATAAGCAAATTATAGCAAATTATTAATGAGCCTAACCATTCCTCATATTTTCTCTTTTTGAAAACGTCGTACGGGGTTGTTGGTTGATTGAATTGCCGCATGACAGTCCAATTTCAGAAATAAATTTAGAAGTCACTGGAGAAAAAATTAATATTAATCTTGGGTAATTTATTGGCAAAAATCATTCTCAACTTAAGCAGAGTGTTTTAAAACTTAAGATATGGTTGTTTTTTTATGTTTAAATAAATGTTTATAATTAAAAAATTGATTTAATTTTAAAAATATAATATTTTTAAAACCACCCCTATGTTATTTGTTAAAATACACATGATAAACTAAAATTCGGTTTATTTAAGAGCGTCAATATTGCACAAATTATGTATTTAAAAACCAAAAATTAATTACAAAGTATTTTTAGAGTACCGATTGTAAAAATAAATAAGAAATTAGAATTGTAAATGTAATTTTTTTTAATTGTAATTGTTTTTTGAATGTTGTTAAAAAACCAACCCATATATATTTATATATATATATATATATATTTTTATGTCATATATTTACCGAATATTTACCATATATTTTTACCATATGTTTTGATTTTATAAAGCACGCAAATCTTAGTTTTGCGGCCTTTAAATATTCTCTAATCCCATGTTATTTTTTACTAACTTTATTGGTGACCTTTACAAAACAAAACCCCATTCACTATTTTGCATAGGTCCCTAAGTTTGATAATCAATCCTCAAAAAATGTTGTTTATTTATTTTTTAATGATTATAGGTGAATTTTTAACGCATGAAAAAAATTAAAATATTTTTGAAAAAGTAAGAGCAACGACAATTTTTAAATTTTTCCACCAGTAAAAAATGACTAATCACTAATTCTATCATATAGAAAACTATCCCTTTAAGGTCTATATTTTTAAGTTTTATTTTTTAATTCCGCGTTAAAAAATATATTTTCTCTTATAAACTGTTTTAATTTTAATTTCAAAACTCCGATTAGGATAAGGACCATAATAAACATTGCAATGTAATGATTTTCGACATAGTCAGTGTTTAATTGGGTCGGCTCTATATGTGTGACAAATTAAAAAAGGCGTAAATTATAATCGATGTTTTTCTATTAAATTACAATAAAAGATTTATTATATTTTTTTATAAAAATATTTATTTACAGGGCACAAATTTCAGCAATACCTGACCTTTAAAGGCTGGTTCATTTCATACTTATGTAAAAACGTCCTTTGGACAAAGTCCAAAGGACGTTTTTACATACGTTTATACGCTGTGTTTGTCCTTTGGACCTTGTCCAAAAGACATTTTTAAGTATGAACCAGCCTTAACTTTCCTTTCATAATTCATAGAAGAATTTTATATCAATATAAGTTTTTTTAGTTGAATAACGCTCAAATCTGTCACACCAATTTTCCGCTGTAATACTTGGAAAATTATATAATATTGACAATTTGTTATAAAAAATTATATAATATTTCTGAAACGGAACCCTTCAAACGTTTGCTTAACAAATATTATTATAATTTTAAAAATCTCTTTTTTTAATTTATTAAAAATCAGGCAAATTATACTGGTTGATCTAACGCATACAATAATTATTAAAAAATTAAATAAGATGAAAATCGCGCAAACTGCAGTAATGCGGTACTTTAATAATATTGGCACTTGGCAGATATTTTGCGTATTTTATTAGCATTTTTCATAATAGTTATTTAATGTGTTCAACAAATATTATGACATGCATGTAATTTGTTTACAAAACACTTTTGCATTCTAATTATTTTTGGCTATATCCAATAAATTTGGATCGAAATCAAAAATTTAAATTCCTGAGCTACAGTATCAACATTTCTAAATTAAAAGTTGTACAAATCATCGTAGTTGTGATATAACGAAAATTTAAAGTAATTGACATTTAATATTTAAAAAATAAACTATTTCCTCATTATCAGAAGATTATCCTAAATTTTATATGAGGGAAATAAAGGAAAAAATAAGATTTTCGCAGCTGCGTACTTTACTTACAACTGCGAAGAATTATATTCAGAAAATTAAATAACAAAATAATTAGTCGCTAACATTACAAATACGCTAAGAAAATAGAATTACATAAAAAAAATCATACGCTTTTGATCTATAAATAAATAAGGAAACAATTAGACATCACGTGAAGTACACCTGAGCGAAACGAAAAAAAACCAAAGGGCATGGTTTCTTGTATTTACATTAATTTATTTCCTGTCTGTTTGTTTATTGCTGGATTAGTCCGGACGTTTCTAAGTGACCGAAGAATATTTAAAATTTCCAGATCTATAATTTGACCCAATAAATTAAAATTGAAACTCACTAGAAACCCTAATATAAATAAACAAAAATTAAACACGTATTCAATGCAATCACCATTTTGACAAAGTACAATGATTTGCTTATGCGTACAATCCGATTCTATTTTCAACTGCAGCTTTGAAAAAACCACGCAGTATGCATAAGCAGATTATTACATTTTGAGGAAGAGTGGATTGCAATGAACGTTTATTTTGTTTCATGATTCTTAAACTTTTAATCGTGGGAAAAGGCGAAACGTGAAAGATTAATTAATTAAATTAATTAATTATCTGTTAATTATTGTTAGTTTATTTTTTAGAATAAAATGAAGCCGTTAAATTGTTTCTAATCAGCACAATTCTATAACGCTTACGGTTTCAATGAATAATGTTTTTTTGTGTTATTAAATATTCTAAAGATAAATTCTATCAGGGTGAAAATAGAGGAGTGGTAAAGTAACCACTCGTTTTTTTAAAAAATATCACGTGCAGGAAAACACGTGACGCAACTAAATAATAATTGGTTACATAACCACTGAAAACTTTTTTTTTTAATTTTTCTTGCTCGGGGGTTTATTGTTTATTTCTTCCTGGCGGAGAACGGTTACGCCCTTAATTTCAGCCTGGAAGACCTTAGCTTTAGGCAAAAAAATGTGATCGGAACGCAAAAAAAGTTTGCATGAAATTGTTTCTTTTTTAATTTAATCTTTAATAGCAATACAATATTTCCTGTGATTACACTAAATAAATTCTAGCTTTCCTAAGCAACTAAATATTTATGTTTTGGGCTGGGTAAAAAATAGTTGTTAATTGATTCCTTTTAGTGTTCCCTCAAGTAAGGTCATTGATTTATGAATATCATGTTCTGTTTTTAATGTAATTCTCGTTAGGTTCCACACGTAACGTTTTTCGTTAAATTTTTTTCACGTTTAATTTATTTATTTCATTATCAAAATAAAAATTTTACGGTTACAAACATAAAAAAGTTTGCTGTAAACAATTTAGTCTGCTCTAAACAATTTAAATAAATTCTAGAGTTCAATAGATTTTATGATGTGTGCAAAAAATTTTGATTTTTGGGGGCATGTTTATGCTTAAAATTGATAAATTAGACTACAAACAGTACAATAAAATTTAAAAAAATAAATTGTTAAACATGTCAAAATAAAGTGTTATAAAAACGTAGCATAATTCATGCAGAAAGTTTTTATTTCTGAATAAATCATTGATAAAAAAAACATTGTACTTGAACGCTTTTGTTCCTACAACTATACATCCAGATCAAAGATTGTAGCAAAAAAGTTAAGCAAAGGTGAACTAAAATTATTTATACTAGAAACATAATCAAATATATCGGACGAGTACATTTTCGTGTATATCAGTTCCAAAACACAATAACATATGATATTATTTTTTAAAATTACAAAATATTAAAACATAAAAATATAAAAATACTAAAATATTAAAACTCGTATACGCGGAAAAAAACAATGCACTGACTTTACAACGCCATGAAACATTTTTAAATCAAAAATATTTTCTACTGACTCCTAAAGGCAGATTTAGCTGTTCTTGCACCTGCCTCTTTCCTATTATTATATATGCTTCAACACAGGAGGCAGAGCCATGTGCCTTCTACGTGTCTTCTAGGCAGAACTCGCCACTTTATTGCCTCTACTTCATCAAATAAAGTACACATTCATACATATAATAGTTGAATCACAAAATAAATATATTAGCCCAATAAGGACGGGGGTGCCTCAATTGGAAAGGCAGATTTTACCTGTCCTCTACGTGCCTGCCCCCTATCTGCCCTCAAGACATTTTTGCTGCCTCTACCTATGCCTCCGAGGCAAGTTTTGCTGCATCATGACTGCCTCCAATCTTCTGGAGGCAGCCCCAAGAGTCGTCCTTACCGGGCTAAAAAACATGAAAAAGTTACAACTTAGGCATTTAAAAAGGTAAATCAACTAGAACCGTGTTTTACCAAAAGCTTTTAAAACAATAATAGTTTTAATAGTTTTAGCGTTTACTTTATCTTTGTAAGTTTGTTTTTATACAATTTTTACATGACTTAAATAATTAAAAATGCGAGTGAAACGGAAATCAAAAAAACATAGACAATTTATTCTCTAAATAATTTTTTGTATACGTCAGTAAATAAAATAACAACATTTAAGACACAATGCTTACATAATCGATAAAAGTATTTAAAATATACATAAATATAAATAAAATAATAATATCTTGTACTGAAAATGTTATTTTTATAGCACGAATGTTGAAAATGATCATTAACAATAATTACAAAAACTATTTATATTATCCATAACCAAAGAACAAAAACATAAATAATGTTACAATACATTTACACAATATATAAAACCAGTAATTAAATAAATAAAATTAATTTTATAAACACATTATAAAACACAAAAAACTAATAATTCCAGAGCTTCATTTATTTCTTGTGTTATTTTTTATTTTTGTTGAAAAATTAAAAACTTAAATAGGCCTAAAAATTGATTATTTTTAAAATCAAAACTAATGTTAATAAAAAAAATTAATGAATGCATAACTTGTTTTAATCAAGCAAACATAATTTTGTTGTAATTATTAAAAAAATTTGTGAAGTAACATCAAAAAAACTTTCTTTGAACATCTAAAAATAAAAACAATTTTATACGAAACATCAATTAATTCAGTTAAAACCTATTTATAAATTTCAAGTTTCGCCCCACAGAATATTTTTAGTATAGATTTCATATCATATTTTCCACAATATATAAAAACTAAGCAATAAATAAAGTTTTGTTTTCCCATTTTGTACAAATGTGCATAAAAAGAATATTTATTGTTAATTCATATTATTTTTTGGCACTATTGACAAATTAGAAGCATTTTATTGATTATTTTTGAAGTTAAAGATAATACATTTGTATATAAAGAAATTTCACGGAGTCATATATTGTTCAAAAACATTATCAATGATTTTTTGGTTAACCAAAAAAAATTTATGGCAAATCTATTTAGGCTATACATAAAAAATAAGCACAAAACCATCGCCAAAAATAAAAAAAATTACATTTTTCAATGCGGTTTTTAATTTTTTGGTTTCCAAAAAAATTGGGTAAAATCTATTTATTTCATGAAAAATTTTGGTTTTGTGGCTCGTACCAAACATTTATTGTTAAAACTGACATTTTTCGCGTTTCCAAATGCGAACGATCCTCTATTCGCTTAGTTCAGGACGCCGATTTCACAGGCTATCTTCAAGAACACAGCATTAAAAAAATATCACGCTAGGGTCAATGGAGCCGAGAGAAGCTGGAACTGAAACTTGGAGCCAACAATATGGAGCTTGCAACCGTAAGTTGGAAACTTGGAGCCGAAAGTAAAAATTCCTAAAACGTTTACCTAAGCATAACTCTAAGCCCAAACCATTTTTTTAAAACTCTAAGTTCCTATTTTTAGTGGCTCCAAGTTCCCAAAAATTTCCACTGGTTCCAAGTTCTCTGCTTGTGGCTCTAAAGACCTTGTAACAAAACTTTTGATTTTAGCGTTTTGCCTTAGTTGTTTAAGTAAACTAAGGTTGACTATGTTTTAGTTGTTCAGGAATTTTTATGTTTACATTTTCAATTAAATATGCAAAAATTCTCAAAAATTGCCTCAAAACACGGACAAGTCAACCGGATCGCCAAAAGTGACGGTCGGAGTGGTCGTTAGGATTTTTTTTCGCCGACCGCAGCAGGAAACCCGCTCTGACTTGTCCGGCATCTGTTCCGGTAGTGGTTTGCCCTTCGTTTCCGGCAGAAACAGTTGGAAAAGGATCCCGTCTACCACCGCTAGGGAACCGAATATGACGTAGGTAGCCGGAGGCCACACCTCTGCCTAAATACGATTCGTAGTTATTTATGCATATACTAATTTGATTCGTTGTTATTTATTCGATTAATAAGAAAACCCTGTCTATTGCCACTAAAGCATTGAACATGACGGAGGTAAAGCGAGTTAGTGTTATTAATTTGAATTTTAATTTATGATTTAGAACATCACTTAGGATATAAACACAATAAAGGGCTCCTAAAATACTAAAAAACTAATCTTTTTGTTTCATGTTGTAAAGGATTGGAGCAGAGAACCTCGCTGAGGAGTCGCGCTTTGTTCTAGTCTTGCATATAATCTATACGAGTTTAAAGCGACGAAATAGACTATAGTGATAAATTGCTACATTTGGCATTATTGCTTTAATCTAAAAAATGTTAAAAACAATTTTAAAAAATTTTTTCTAGCCCTAACTATACTGTATAATTAATTTTCAATACTAACATAATAACTTTATGTATTCAATTGTGGCAAATTATCATGTATTTACATATGTATACTAATGGAATGCTAGAAATAACTATTAACATTAGAATAATGATTAAGTTTTTTGGAACAAAAATTTAAATGTCGCTGTAACAGTTAACACGAAGACTTTAACACTTTTTATTAATTCCATAAGACGTTTCGGTTTCGAACGGATGCCATCATCAGTTACTAAAATAAATTATAAATTATAATAAGTTCAAGTATAGTATTAAATAAATAAATATCCATAAATAATATATGAAACACGAGATATACAACATTATATTTCGTGTTTTATATCTCGTGTTTCATATGTTATTTATGGATATTTATTTATTTAATACTATGTTTGAACTTATTATAATTTATAATTTATTTTAGTAACTGATGATGGCATCCGTTCGAAGCCGAAACGTCTTATGGAATTAATAAAAAGTTTTAAAGTCTTTGTGTTAACTGTTACAGCAACATTAGAATAATTCTATTCTATATCGTTTGGTATAAATATATGCTATGATAGATAACTCTCTTATTAAACGAAGTATCATAATTATATACACTCTCTTGATACACTTTGTAGTTTATACATTATCTAAAAAAAATTTTTACATTGCCTTAATAATCTTCATAAACCATAATAAACATTATATACATACATATCAACTTACCACTCAAGGCATAAAAAAAAGATAAAAATACAAAATAATTTTACATCATATTAATTTAATACTTCATTAATTTGTTATAATTCTAATTTTATAGAAAATTTCATTCAAAAAATTTTACATTAAAAACTTTTTCATTCAAAAACATAATTTTCATTCTAAACATAGTTCCTTAACAATTTACTTTATTTCTTTATGTATTGTATTAGGTATGCATAGTCCTATGCATAGTTTCAGAAATTAGCTATAATATACCATCCTTGTAATTTAGAAATATAATTATAAATATGTATATGTATGTAGGTATATATAAGTATATATATATATATATATATATATATATATATATATGTATATATAAGTATATATATATATATATATATATATATATATATATATATGTATATATATATATATGTTACAAATGGTTATTAGTCAATTTATATATTTTGATTTCACTTAAAAACATATTTTCATAAGTTAACCAACTTGGTTACTATATGCTTAAGCACTTACGTATGTATACATATTTTCATCATTAATAAATATTACAATCTTCACAATTTTTAAAACATCATCCCCTCTTTCTTTCTATTACCTCCCAAATATGACCTATCGTTATTTTGTTTGCTGATTAATTTGAATCATTTGATTGATCGTTATCTATAGGCTTTTAATTCGCTTGGCAGACGCGTATTTGCGTAGAGATTTGATTAGTGGATAATGAGTTGTTTATTAGTTTTATTAGTTGCTATTTATTTGATTAGTAATTTCATTGGCCGGTATGAAGTCCAAAACATTTTTTCACTAGATACTGTAGACTAATGATGTTCGAATTTACCGCTGGAACTCTGGAGCTCCGGAGCTCCACCATATTTTTGTACTAATTTTATAAACAAAAAAATTGATATCATGCACTATTTTGTCAAAACTTTTTTGTAAATTAACTTTTTTAAAAGTCATTAACTATTATAGAAGTCTTAAAATGCAGATAGGGTAACTTGAAATATATTTCAAGTTATAATAAGCTTAAAATCAACCATTTAAGTGGTGGGAGCTAATTACTTTCATCAATGGATGCATTGATTGATTTATTAGTTATTTCTTTAATTTGGTTTTGAGATCAACTAATTGATTTTAAATCATTGATGACTATTTTATAGATGCATTCTTTTTTCATATGATTTTTTTTATCTTACTGCGAAAAGAAGCTGAGGAGCCACGGCTCCGCCTATTCTGGCAAAGGCAGAACCGAAACTGTTCCCAATGTTTCTGATCGAGGTCGGATAGATTTCTGCGCTTAAGGAATAAACGACAAGCCAGAGTGGACTGGTCATAAACGCCGCCACCAACATCAATCCCCGACACGCCCACGGGTGGGAGAAACCTAATAAAAAAAATATAAATCTAGTTGAAAGAAAACAAATTAAAAGTTTAGCATTAAATGAATAAACATAGCAATTGATCAGCTGCACTGAAGTAGTCATAAAATGTTGCCTCTTTTATCAATCACCAGACACCAGCTATATATTCCACAGGTGTAAGAATCTTTAAAAGGTATTGATAAAACAAGTTAAAAAATCGTACCAAACTTACAAAGCGGACCAAACTTTACAGGTCTATTTGTTTAGAAAGGAAAAATAGGAAATAACAAATAAAACGTCTGCCGCCAATATTAATCTCCAAACCAAACTAGCCCACGGATGGAAAATCCTTTAAAAATGATATAAAACAAGTTGAAAAAATAAAAAAAAACTTTGTTAAAGTCAGCTGTAGTGAAAACAGTTAAAATCAATTGTTTGATTTTGTGTTAAAATCAGTTAAAATCAATCAGCTGTAGTGAACTCCTCGCGTTATAAATGCCACCCCCCCACACTAATCCCAACTCTACCACATATATAAACTAAAAAACATAGAAAACTATTTATAATAATCAAGGGTTTCCGATTAAAATACCAATACATCCATGATCCATCACCCCTAAATCACCTTAACACTGCGGTATAAACATAACCACTAGTTTCTACTACGATTTGACATAGAAAATCCTAATAATATTTTTTTGTCTTCTCGGGATTTGTCCCACTAATTAAGCCGCTAAACGGGAGAAAACGCTGTCGAAGTAGATACTCAACAAAAATTGTGCCACACAAGGGAAATAAACTAAACTCAACGGCAGTGTAGAAGCGACAATGCGGTTGCGACAGCCACAGCGCGGAATAATTATAAAAAATAAAAAAAAACAATAACTGAAATACCCATTGTATTTTGAATTAATTTTATTACGCGGCCTGAACTCGGTGAACAATACAGAAAGAGTTACATTGGATGTTTTGAATTTCGTTTTTAATTTAAACGTAGCAAACTGAGTCAGTTATTTTTGTCATTTAAATAAGATGGGCGAAAATTTTATGCATTTAATATTTATTCTATATTAAGATATTAATATAAAAACATAGGAAAAAAATCATAATTATGACAAAAAGTATTTTTCATACTTTTTTAATGTCTTTCTGCACATTAACTGACGTTTTCAGATATAAATTGGTATATTTTTTATTTTATTTTTTAATTTTAATCATTTCAAGTATTTGGAAATAAATTTGAAATGAACTACTGGCATTAATCCAACGAAATTCAGTGTTTAAGTAATGTCGCTTCCACGGCGCTGTTTCATAAAATTTAGGAACTTACAATTTCTTTGTAAAGGTCCTTTCTTTCTTTGTAAGCGACATTATTCTGTTCTTTGCCAGCAGAAATTTTGCCGCGCTCACGTTTTATTGGTTAAAGCGCTCGTTTTTTAAAAGATGGCGGCTAAAAGATGTTGAGGTGTACTATATCAAACACAAAGTATGGTCATTTTTGTTGAATCAGCCCAGTGTATGTTTAACATTAGAATCTTTGAAGTTACGAAGAAAAAACTGAGATTTACAAAAAAGAATGGGGTTTTTACAAAGAAATGAAATGTCCATAACTTTTTTGAAACAGCGCCCTGGTGGCATTTAAGTTTGGTCCGCATCCGTGACATAAGGCTATTTATAATGGAACATGTGCCACATGGCAGGGCACACAAATGGTATACAATAAATTGCTGAGTCACCAAAATCACAGTGAATCACAGTGAAATGACAAACACTCAAAATAATTATTTGTAAAAATAAAGTAATTAATAATAATTAAACTCTAATGCCACCAGGAAGCGACATTACTTAAACACTGAATGTTGTTGGATTAATGCCAGCAGTTCATTTCAAATCCATTTCCAAATACTTGAAATGGTTAAAATAAAAAAATAAAACAAAAATATATAAATTTATATCTGAAAACGCCATTTATTGTGCAGAAAGACATAAAAAAGCATTACAAAATTACTTTCTGTTATTATATGTTTTTCACCTATGTTTTTATACTAATATCTTTATATAGATCAAATATTAGATGTAAATTACAGAATAAACTGACTCAGTGACTGACTACGTTTGAATTAAAACGAAATTCAAAACATTCAATGTAAATATAGCTGTACTTTTCAGCTACTTTAGGCCGCGTAATAAAATTAATTTAAAATACAATGGGCATTTCTTTATTGTTTTTTTTTAATTTTATTTTTTTATAATTATTCTGCGGCTGTCAGGACTGCTCTGTCACTTGTACAGTGCCGTTGAGTTTAGTAGTTTTAGTTGTATTTATTCCTTTTCTACATTACAGTATTCGTACTTTTGTTTGAGTATTGTTGGAGCCTGCTAAAAATTACAATGGACTCGTAATATGTTAGCATGAAGTTCCGATTTTTCAAGAGTAAATGAATTGAACTCAAAAAAATAAAAAACTGTTTGAAAAATATAAGTTATCATTTATATCTGAATTTTTATGTATTCAATGGTGATAGTTATTTTTGTGTGTTCTCGTAAAGCTAATGAATCAACGTCAAACTTTTCTCAATACCACCAAATAAAAATGCAAATATTATTTAACCTTATCGCTAAAAAAAACTTTAAACTTACCAATATAATACAAGACTGTGGCTGTTGTACAAGAGGCCGCGATGGTAAAACACGCGACGGCGTTCATAGCCTTCCTTCCAATACAATCCACCTTGATTTCCAGGAAACATGCGATAATCCCTATTCATATTATTAAAAACCTTATAAAATTATTTTTTGCGCCAAACTGCCGTCTTTTTTCAGCCATATAAATAACTTGCAGATGTGGAATAAAATAACAGAGCACCAGCACAGTATATTATTATCAAGTTGCTGTTTTTAATGTTTTGTCTTCGAAGTTTACAACTAATGAAAAAAGAAATAACATTGGCTATATTCTTTAAAATTTTGGTTTACTATATATATTAGAAATACTCCAAAAATGTCATTAAACCATCGCAAAAATTTTCGACTGAGGCTATTATAATAAAATGGTAATTTAGCATGAAGTTAAAAGGCCTTCAGTGAACCGGCTGAAGCTGTTTAAAATATTTTTTACTTATATTAAGAATGTTATATAAAAATTACCTGAAACCCAACGCAAAAGCCCGAATAAAAAACCATTTATATATAATGACCCGCTAAGATTTCCAATATTAAATATCAACCCGTAGTTTACAACGCTTACTGTGAACCTAAAAAAATTAACAAAAAAGTAAAACAATCAAAACATTAAAACTAAACCACAATACAAAAAAATTGTTAGTCCTGCTGACATTGCAAAAATAATGTTCTTAATATATGTTTATTGCTGTTAAACGATTTATAAAATTATTTGGCTTAGACTGAAAGTCTAGATGTGAAATTTAATGAAAAACAAAGCAAAAAAATTTTTTCTGGATCTTGAAGTCATATACACAGGTTTTCAACCAACTAACTGCATACCTTAAAAATTATTATATTTTCAACATGCATTAATCATAATGGATATAAAAAAATAGCGTAAAAACAGTTCAGGTAAATGCTCTGGATTTATTGATGTTAAGCTAATTGAAATTTTTTTTGAGAAGTTTTAAACTTAATTCATTTCTTTTAGGCATTTGTTATGGTATTTTCGGTATAACATTTTCTAGTGATTTTTTTTAAATCCAAAAACTTCACACCTGATTTTTTTATCTAAACACTATACCTTATTCAAAATTTGTAAAAAAAAAACGAAAAAAAATCAAAACGTTTCCTTTTACGTTATGCAAAATCTTAAAGGGTGGGTCTTTGTAATTATTATGTAACGTAATTAGGGAGTATATAAGCGTAAATCCTTTATTAAATCCTATTGTCAGATTAAATGTTGTTTTATGTGAGAATTATAGTGCATTATTTTTAATAAACATTATTTAACATTTTTTGATATAAATAAATATATATTATATTTTGATGAAGTATAATCAGTTCACTCTCCTAAAAAAATATGTCCACACACTAAAATTTACACAATGTTCAAAAGGAAAACACGGTTGTCAAAAATTACCGTTGTCTCTCTGTCTTTGAACACTTTGAACCAAGTACTATGAATCGCTTTCAATTCTTACCAAGTAAGCGCCATCACAATCGTGTGCTTGATGAGATTGGTCGTGTAAAACAAATGACAGAAACTATATTTTTTTCGATTGGCCGTCAAGCTGTTTCTGACTTCCGATTGGAGGACGGCCCGCACGTTTTCCCGGGTATCTATCGGACGTCCGTTGATGCGATTTATTTCCCGCAACACCTCTTCCGCTTCAGACAGCCGACCCTTCTGAGCTAACCATCTAGGGCTTTCTTTGGTGTACCTGCAAAGAAAATAACGACTATTATGCTCCGGACCTCCTCTTTTATATGGGAGCTCCAGAGCTACTTAACTAAATGAGTGATGTTAATACCAACTCCTCAGATTTTGACAGCCGACCATTATGAGCTAACCCTCTCGGGCTTTCGTTGGTGTACCTGCAAGCGAATTATAAACTACATATTGTTATGATTTTATATCGCAGAAAAATATGCTCCGGAGCTCCATACATTTAAAACAGAGTTCGGAAGCTTTAACCTAAAAATTGCGGTAAAAATTTTGTCTTCAATCTTAATAATTTTATTTTTTGGAATGTATTACCCTGTGCATCAAAACCTTTTAACTGTTACTGCTGAAGAAATATTGTAATAAAACCATCTAAACAATTGATAACAGTGTATGTAATCTTGTTATGTGTTTTTCATATTAGTAGCTTACCTTAAGGCTATAAGCGCCACGATTCCCATTGCATTGGACACCAAAGCGACTTTTCTATAGCATTTTGTTACGTAGGAGACCAGTGCCAACAGGATATAGCCCGCATTCCAGCCGCCTAAATACACACTTATTTATTTATATTAGAGTAAAAAAATATATTGAACTATATTTGGCTGACGCTAAAAATTAGAATGCAGGCATGAGGGGACCAATTAAAATTGTGCGATAATGACTTTTTTTTAAACAAATAAGAACGCAGAATTTTTTTTAATTCCACCTTTTCACAAAATATACAAAAATTAACCAACTTTAACCCTTAAAAAATTTGTATTTAGGTTCCAAATTAACTAATTAGATAAATAATTATTAAAATACAGTTTTTACTCTTTGTTATTAATCCGCTTTAGTGAAAAATTTTGCATGTTTTTGTTGTTAAATAGTCGATTCAATACTGCAAATATCGCGGTCAGCTAGATTTTATTTGTTTATAATGTTTTCAGCTTTTAGCTTATTAATTTTTTGTTTTTGTCATAAAAGTTTCGTTTCCGCTTACCCATTGCGGTTGCTGTGCTGCGATATCGCACTTTCAGAAATTCCACCAAAAAGACAAAAGCTGTGGTCAATACACCTCCAATAAAAAATCCTATGCAAAATCTAAACATAAAATATATATTTGTCGGACTGATTAAACGTTCCAGTTATATTTTTTCGTATCAGTGATTCATTAATTTTTGCCATTTTAAGCTAAAAAAATAAATAAACAAAAAAACTGAAATAAGCTCGAAACCGCTCATTTAAGAAAATAACCTTCAACGCGCTCTCCGCATTAACACTTTGGGATTCTTTCCGCTGCAAATCCGCAGAAGGCGTTTTGCGCCAGCGCTGCACTGTGTTAAACTTCACGTCCACCCCACACAGGTGAACAGTGTGGGAGGGGGTTGGCGGGTTATACCCCCCCCCCGAAATCCTATTTACTGCCGACACCCCCTCTCTAAAATTTAAAAATACACCGGACACACCCTACCCTAAAATTTGGGAAGACTCAGTGCTGAAAATGCTAAACATGGGGTATTTGATGTCCCTAAATTTCAGGAGTCGGGTATACCCCCCCAAAAAAAAATACTGGGAGGCTACCCACCTATGCGTCCTATGCTTTTTCTCAGCGTGTTATAGATGTTTGGAACTCATTAAATAATGAAGTTGTTTGTGTAAATTCTTTGTCACGTTTTAAAAAGTTACTTGACAGTTTTAATTTTAACGTTTATTACGAAGTAATATTAGGGTGTGTTAATGCCTTTATTTGCGTTTTGGTCCTTGGTTTTTTACTAATTGACAAATAAATTTTATTCATTCATTAAAATATAAAGCTTCTGTGCATTGGCGATTAAACCTGGATTTTTAAGCGGTTATATCTCAATAACGTTGTTGTGATGAATTCATACAAAAGCATATTATGTACATTTAACTCAAACTAATCCTTATCAGTTAAAACTGTAATAAATGACACCATAAATTTTTTTATCTCGTCTTTTCACAAAATATACGGAATTAGCCAGTTTTAGCCGTTAAAAAAATTGCTCCGAATTGAAAAAATTGTAAAAATACGTTTTATTTTTAATTTTAAACTTTTTTTTAAAAAAATTTTATAATTTTAAAATGGGGTATTTGAGGTGTACCACCAAAAAAACTTTTATGACACCCCCTAAATTTCGGGAGTCGGGTATTCCCCCCAAAAAAAAAGAAATCTGGGAGGCTACCCACCTATGCGTCCCCGCTGCCACATTCGGAGTTTAACATTGAGCAGCGGTGGCGCGGAATGGCTTCTGCGGATTCGTAGCGATTTTTGGATGAAAAAAATTCCAAAGGGTTAAATTGCCGAAGCGTCAGAGCATGATATTGGTGAGTAGGAACATCAATACTAATGAATCATTAAGTTAGGTCTGTCAAGTTATATGTCACGAATTTCACAGAAGATTTTAATGTACAAACCAAGTTTTCATTTGCGAAAACTAACCCTTTAACATAAATAATAATTACAAGATCAATCTAGTGTAATATATAAACACAATATAGTTGGGCTGGTTAAATCTTTATGCTAAAATTGTGTTTGAAAAATTAAATCTACTACCTGAAAACCGTGTAAACCTGCCAAGAAGGGCTGACAACAGATGAACCTCCTGTTATCATTAAAAATATCGATGCAATCATAAATATCTGCAATTATAACAATTTGAATTTAAACTATTATAGTGTTTTTATATTAGCAAAACAAATTAACAAAATAAATATTATATTATATACTAATTATTAGTAATTAAATTTAGATTAACAAAATAAAATAAGATAGAAGATCTGTTTCGATGACTGGAAGAATCAAATCTAACTGGAAAATACTTAAACTTACCTTCTTTCTTCCATAAAGATCAGAAAGTTGTCCAAACGTTGGTGCACCAATAAACACGCCGATCATTTGAACAGAAGCCATAATAAAAATTTCTCCGTTTTTTGAGCAGACAAGATCGAACTATAAGTATGGATTTTAATAAATTTTAATAATTTATTTTTTATATATTTTAATAAAAATATATAAAAAATAAATTATAAAATTATAAGTATGCATTTTAAAACTTTTGTAATCTCCTATAATTTAAAATGTTTATTTAATGTTTGCGCATATAGATACTGCAGTACCAATTAATAGCATTGATATTCTTACTTTTTTTAACCCATTCAACAAAGCTATTTGAAGGAAAATCAAACAAACATTATTAGCAAACCACCCAACAAAAGTTATTGCAATTAAGGAGCTTACCGGTTTGATTATAGTTTCATAAAAAAATTTTGTTTAACTTACATGAGTTGCAGCAGATTTAAAATCGTAGACATATGTGTAATTGACGCAAGAACCATTATTCACTGCACCACAAAGCCCATCCGAATTTGAATACAGTTTCTTTGTGCCGTTCGCGAAAGTACATATACCACCTAAACTTAAACATCTCAGTTTCGAATAGCTTGATTCTTTCCGATCTTTCCCATGTATAAAACGTAAAAATCCGATTTAGGCTCGATGGAGCCGAGAAAAACTTGGAGCCAAAAATAGGGAACTTGGAGCCAAAAATAGGGAACTTGGAGCCAAAAATAGGGAACTTGGAGCCAAAAATAGGGAACTTGGAGCCAAAAATAAGGAACTTGGAGCCAAAAATAAGGAACTTGAAACCAAAAATAGGGAACTTGGAGCCAAAAATAGGGAACTTGGAGCCAAAAATAAGGAACTTGGAGCCAAAAATAAGGAACTTGGAGCCAAAAATAGGGAACTTGGAGCCAAAAATAGGGAACTTGGAGCCAAAAATTGGGAATTTGGAGCCAAAAATAGGGAACTTGGAGCCGTAAGTGGAAAACTTAGAGCCGTATGTTGGGAAGTTGGAGCCAAAAATTAAAATCGCTAAACCGTTCACCTAAGCCTAAGCGAAACCTAAAACTAAGCTTAAACCAATTTTTTTAAAGGCTCCAAGTTCTCATTGTTTGCGGCTCCAAGTTCCCACTAATTTTCGATGGCTCCAAGTTTCCTGTTTTGGGCTCTAAAAATCTCGTAGCAAAAATCCAAATCAAGACGCAAAGTTTAGTATTCTGCCATTTTTACCTGTCTTTAAGACATTCCCGTTATTACCTTTTCTTCATTACCACAGAGAAACCTTCGTACCACGGTGGTGATATTTTTGTTTGACCATTGCGGTGTTTAAACTTCACTGCGGTTAACTCTAAGTATTACTTATGCGTACATAGATGGTCTGTAATTGATATAAACTGTATGCGTGAATAAAATTTGCATAATTGTTATACTGTATAGCTTTAACGATTTCAATTAGCTCGCTAAATGCACAATGAACGAGGCAATTTTAAAGGTTAAATTCGTAAATGGAAAAAAATTATTGCACACAGCAACCTTTGACAATCGCAAAATCGCCACTTTTTAAATTAGAAATTTGTAATTTTAAAGTGTTGGATGTGCGCCGCCATATCTGCCGCCAAACTGCCGCTAAATAGCCGCCAAACTGCCACCATTTAGGAACTAAGGCGTTAAAGTAAAAAAATTTTATAATAAGACGGTTTTAACTAATTCATAGTTTATTTTTCTAACTTTAAAATTTACAAAAATGTGTTATAAATATAAACTCGGTTATACTCGACTTTTTTTACTCGACTTTTTTTAAGGTTAAGTTTACACGTTACTAAGCCTAAGCAAAGCCTAAAAAACAACCTAAACCTTCTTCGCCAGCTATTTGTTAAAGTTTAGGTTGTTTTAAGGCTTCGCTTAGGCTTAGGAACGCATAGGTTTAACCTTAAAAATCGAGTAAAAAAAGTCGAATGAAACCGAGTTAGCTTATATTGCGCGCTGAAAAGTTCGCGCGGCGCGCGCTGAAAATTGGTAACTGCTTTTATATTGATAGCTATGCTGCTGGAGCAAAATGCCCCACGGCGCAATAGTCTGATCAACTACTTTCTAAAAAGGAGATCTCCGTGAAGAAAAACAACTCGGTTTTGTTTTCAATTTTTTTGTGGAATAAAAAAAAGAGTAGTTTTTTTACTTTAAAAAAATGTTTAAAGATGTAAATATGAGATTAACATTATTTAATTACATATGGCTTAGTTAACATCTTAGTTTTTAAATGGCGACGGTTTGGCGGCTATTTGGCGGCAGTTTGGCGGCAGATTTGGCGGCGCACATCCAACACGTGTAATTTTATGTGTTAAAAACAACTATAAATTGGAAAAAGTGGCAATTTCGCGATTGTAAAAAGTTGCTGTGAGCATGTTCTTTAAATTGCCAATCCTTCTGATCATAAAGAAACTAAAATAGGGTTGTGTAATTGGTTCACCGCATTAAAAAATCTATATCATATCTCTATTTTTTTATTTAGTAAACAATTGCACATTCCAAATTCTAAATTGCTGCAGTCTGCATACGCAAATGCATCTGCACACTGCAGACACCCCGGACTAGTCGACACCTTTTCTGTTTAAACATACGCCCGAGAGAAATCTCTCCTTTTTCTTGCTCTATTCATAGAGAATTTTTTGATGGCTAGTATAAATAAATAATATATCTTCTATCTATTTATAAAACATTGAGTAAGTCAATTAACTTTTTAAGACACCGAAAACGATTCAACATAGTTGGTAGAAGAAACTATTAGAAAGCCAGCAGGTTTAAATAATTGATGTTTTCTCTATAAAAATTACAAAAAAAAATGCTGAATAAATTAACTTGTTTATAATACTTTATTTTAAGCAAAAACAAGCTTTAAGCAGGCTGATAAATCGAAGAAATGGGAAGAAAATTCAACTGCAAAAACGCCAGCGAAATCAGTGGTTGGGACAATTAAAGCTTGTGCAGATACCAGATACCTTGTTAGTCTAAAGTAAAATATTCATTCAAAATACAAAAATTTGGTCTAAATACTGTTTTTAGTTTAGAATTTTAGAGCTTATGGCGCCAAAAACGGTGCTTATTAAATCTTAAAAACTGGCTTTTGGCCGTTAAAACTGGAACAAATTTTTGGCTCTTTGGAAAAAGCGGACGGAGTAAAAACTGGATATAAACAATCGCTGAAGATGTTGAATCAATACTTTATCAATCCAGTATTATTATGTTAACCTCTGTTAACTTCAAATCCACCTTCTATTCACTAAAAACATATTTCCAGGTAAAAGCTTGAAATATGTTTCAACTTATTCTCCCCGCATTTCAGTACTATTTTTATGTTTTAAAAAGTTTTAGAAAAAACTGTAGTTATTTTTTAAAATTATCTATATGAATTTCGTACAAAAAAGTGCGGATATCCGAAACTTCGAAAAGTGGAGCTTCAGAGCTCGGAGCTCCGGGGAAAATCACTATCCAACATACCCGACTTAGCTCCAGCATAAGACATCATTTCCATATTCCCAACCTCAGTTAGAATCATCCATTGAACGGTAGCGTACAAAAGCAATTGATACCGACCGAAATCCAAATACTTTTCAATTGAAGTCATTCTCTATTTTACAATTCTACCATAAACTATAACTATCATTTAACTATAACTATTCAGTATTCCAGACACCTAACTACATTTAACTATAAGCCGTAGCATTTAGAGTTAAAATCAATTTCCTATAGCATCAATTATTAAAAGCTAATTTGTTTTACACCCAAATATAAAGCAGCTCATGAATGTTTCGAAAAAATGTTAGATCTTTGTCAGTTTTTAACTTCGAAGTAAATCGCAGAAATAACTTTTTAACAAAATCAATCATCATTAAGCATTTTCTCTGAAAATCTGTCATTTTTTGAAACTTTAAATTTTTATAAAGTTTTTTAAACTATTATTAATTTCAAATTTTTAAGACCTAACTTCTAACTTCTATCAAAATTATGTTCTTGAAACGATTTTGTTATTTTTAAAATGTTTTGTTTATATAAATCGGTAATAGCACAAAGAAATTTGTGTTCTTAACTAAGTCTATATTTGCGTTTTTAGTAAAAGCTGAATTAATCTTACAACATTTCTAGATTTTAAAGTAAAATGTTCTAATAATAAAAAATGAGTAAGTGCTGGCTGCTGGGAGACATATTAAATTCGTCAAAATAATTTCAACAACTCCGTTTATAAACTCTGTGTAAATAAAATGTTAGGTCTGCAAAATATTTGCTTTGTCTTTATTTTTCGGACATAACTTTTTCATTGTACAATTTACTTAAAAAGTCTTTTCAGAAACTAAATTTTGATTGTGTATGACATTATTTACAAAAAAAAATGAAATTACAATCAGTTTAAAAAAAGACAAATTTTTGCAATAATAATTATGTGCACTAACAAATAATATTACATAACTTTTATAAAAATCGGTAGTTTTTTTCTTGTGTGATACGATTAATAGTTACTCAAGAGCACTATCACAATTTAACTTTTTATATTGTCCAAAACAACCTGCTCATTTAATACTAGACCTTTTTATTTCAGTTTCGATTAGTGATGTGGTCCGGAGTTCCGAGCTTCGGAGCGGAGCTCCGCTTTTAGGAGCAAGCTCCGGAGCAAGCCCCTATTTTTTCACTAAATTCATGAGTAATTAAGGAGTGATGCTATAGATTATGTTGTCAAAATTTTTTTGTAAATAAAATTTTTTTGAGAATTTAATTATAACGTTAGAAATAGTCTTAAAAATGCTAATAAAATAAATTTTAATGTATTTTAAGCTTAAATAAGTTTAAATCGCTCATCTAAAGGGCGGAGCTCCGGAGCTCTCTCCACTTGAAATTTCTGGAGCTCTGGAGAATGATATTGGAGGGTATAGTAACATCACTAAAGGTAAACCCAACGTGGCTGCAACAGTTGTTCATTGGATTAAAAAATGCCTCCATTAAGTAACCATTTAAATGATGAGAATCTGACGTCACTTTATCAGCCAATTAAATTCGATTTAATACGGAGTATTTGTTTGATAAAGTGACGTCAGATTCTTATGATTTGTGTGGTTACTTAATGGGGGGTATTTTTTAATCCAACGAACAACTGTTGCAGCCACGTTAGGTTTAACTTTAGTTTTGATATTTGGGCTTCTTCAGTGTACCGAGGAATCAAAAGGTGCTTTTTTAATTCATTCGCATCCAGCCACCATTTTTATTAAGTATTGAGATATATTATGTTGAACATGGTCAAATGCATTACAAAATATTTTCAATGTCCCTAAAAACCTTAATATTTGATTTTAGACTTGATTTTAGTGTTATACTGCTTTTCGAGTTTGGCTCATATCATAATTTGGGTCATACAAGTTTTTCATGAGTGTTTATAATTAAAGCTAGAAGCTAATATTTTAAAACAAAAACGAGTTAAATAAATATTTTAGTCCTTATGCACTTAAATCCTTAATGAATAGTTACAATAAACCAATGATTTCAGCCAATTTAAAGAGCAAAGATTATCGTCCGACGATAGCTCAGTTGGTAGAGCGGTGGACTGTAGAACGTCATTACTGTAGATATCCATAGGTCCCTGGTTCGAATCCGGGTCGTCGGATTAATTTTTTTATTATCGGTATTTTGAACTTTTTAGTTGCTTTATAATCGAAATTTTTATTACTCTGTATTCAAAATCAGATATTTTATTTTAACTTTAAAAACTTTAAACATATAAAATCATTTTGTTGACAACTGATTTTAAAACAGTAAAAAATATTCAATTTAGCTAAAATATTTTTGAATTAAACTTTTTGGCGGCTAACCTTAAAAAGCGCATTTTGGTATAATCAGCTTAATTTTACTTTAATTTTCTTTTTGTTTCATATTGTAAATGTTTTTTAATAATTTTATACTTGATACAGTTTACCAAAATTTTACACAATGTGAAACACGAAAGTAAACATAAATTAATTGCTATTGAAACAAGCAGCTTTTTTAAATTAAGACCAGCAAAACAATATTTTTTTAAAACAATGTTAAAATTTTACATCACTCTGCATTATTTAACTTTTACGGTATTTTTCAATTTATATAAATCAAATTATAGAGTGAAAACACGCAAAAGCCTAAACATACACTTGTCAGGCTAAAAGATGAAACTTTCAGTTAATCTAAGACAATTTTTTCCTTAGTTATAACTTTTTATTATTTTCATGACTTAATAAAATATATAATTTCCACAGGTTTAAAATTGTTTAAAAATTTAAACAAAGCATGTAATTTTCAATACAAAATGCAATAATCAAGACATTATGAAAAAAAAGCAAGTTCAAGATGCTGAAATTTAAAAAAATTACTCCGACGACCCGGATTCGAACCAGGGACCTATGGATGTCTATAGGATATTTTACCTTCTACAGTCCACCGCTCTACCAACTGAGCTATCGTCGGATAGTCTAACATCTCATTAATTTGGTTTTCAGCCAGAAATCTTTTCGTTTTTCGTGTACTATTTGGTAAAATGTTGATATATCCTGACTCAAAATGCTACTAAAGTCTATTTTTAACAAATTCTGCAGTATGCGCTAAAGCCTGTATTGTAAAGTTTTGTGTTAATGTTTCTTTCCTGATAATATGCTCCAATTTAACAAATAAAAACTTTTGTTTTTTTAAACGAAAAGGTGTATTATTTTTATTTTATTATATTTACATTACAAATAGTACTCCATCATTTTATGCAAAAAAATAATAAGCAAATAAATACTTTTATTAAACGAAAAAATAGTATTTCTTCATTTAAAGTATTACATTTTTACCGTTTTACCCTGATGAAACAATGATGTTGATTTGATTGTAGCCTTTGACAGAAACTTTTAACCACAAATTTTTTGCTAAAAGACGCTGTGTTTTGTTTGAATTGGGGACAATTCGCTTCCTACAATTTTCTTCTGGGACAAATCGCTTGCGGAACATTTCGTTTCTTGGACGATTCGCTCCCTGGACAATTCGCTCCTTTTGGACATTTCGCTCCCTGGACAATTTATTTTTTCGCCTTTG
>JASAMX010023087.1:0-40486 GCA_030248175.1 Microlaimidae sp. YZB2_3 | reverse complement strand
GGAAAATACTACATTTTATTGAATAAAAAGTTCTTTTTAGATGTAAAAAGTGTAAAAATAGGAATTTGCATTAAAATTTAGGTTTTTGGAAGAAATTTAGGATAAAAGAACCTAAAATTTTCGTGAGAGAGAAAAAAGGGACCAAATTTTAAATTTTAGGAGGGTTCAGGTCAGGGCTAAAAATTTAGAAACCTATGATTTTATGAATATTAAGGTCCTGGATTTTTTGATGTTTTGAAGCTAGGTGGGATGGATCCTATATCCTATCCCACCCTTTTTCTCACCTATAGTAAGAAAATAATGGTGTTTCATGGCTCCGGTCATTTGTTTTAAAACTTCCAAAATTAATCTGTTTCTTTAAGAAATAAAAGCGTTTCACTGTTTTGACAATGGTCATGGGTTTAATTTAAAATGTTGAAAGCGTAGCGGTTTCTGAGAAGACAAAGGCTTTGAGGACCAGAAAACTCCGTTTTTAGCATTTTAGTTAGCCTCTGGTACTTGCAATTTTTAAATTTGGACATCAGTAAAAAATCAAAACTTTTAAAAGCTGAAGTGTTTAAGCCCATAATTTGTTTTCTTACCGATCATTTTGAAAATGTATTTTCTAATTCAACTGTTGAGACTGAACTTCTAAAAAGCCGCCCAGTCTTGGTGGGCACCTTTGGCTGGACCGCCTGACTGCATAACCTCCTGCTACTTGCCAGGTTATTAAAAGGCGCACTTAATATTTTGTAAAAACAGTTTTAACTAATTTAAAACTTTAAAAGGATTTACAAAATCATTAGTTTTTACTTATAAAAAGCTTATTGTTTGTTTTTGTTTTTTTATCTTTCCAGCTAACAACAGGTTTTTTATATTTTTAATCAACAATTAAATGAGGTCATTTAGAATTAATCATTACCAATTGTTTGAAGTATTGCTGGTTTTCAAGTTTTAGATGAGCCTTTAAAGTCTTAATGAGCCTTTAAAGTCATTTCAGATAGCTATGTTCATTAATATTTTGTTAGAATTGTATTTTATATTGGCGGCAATTAAGTCCCAGATTTGATGTTGTTGGTGAAAAAAAAAGAAAAAAAGAAAAGAAAAATGAAATGATGAAACAGTAGAATTAAACTATGCATAGACTGTGCGTAGTAAAATATTAATTCTGTTATCTGATCATTAAATAAAAAATTAAATAAATAAAAATAAATAGATTAAAAAAATTATACTGCAAAAAATCACACACTTGATTAGAAATTCAAAATTTTTATAATTCCACCGCACCGTTGTAGAGAGAGACATGACAGTAAAGTTTTAGTTTTGCCGCTAGTAAACATTATTTTTACAGACTTAATAAAATTTCAAAATCATCAAAAAAATTGACCCATAACAAAGATTTAGTTTTTGTAATAAGATTATGTAAAAGTTTAAGTAAAAACTCAAAGATTTTGTTGTTGATTTAAAGTATAAAAAATTTAAATTTTAATAAATTAAAATTTAAAACAATATTAAGTTGTTGCTGTTGCATTACCTGAAACTTATCTTCCCTATGCAGATTATGCAAAGGGCAGGCGCTAAGACAAGCGAGGGGGCGAAAAAATTTTACCCCATGGTTGAGACTCTTCGTCCAACATTAATAGCGAATAATAACAATAATTAATTAATAACAATACTAAGTCGCGCAGGAAGTTCTGTTTCGGAGCCGGGGATGCTGTCGGTGCTTTTGGCTCAGCGGTTGATGAACGAAATCGTCTGTTTCCCGCACGTTGTAAACATGGTAAGAGTTTTATTTGCCAGTATTCGGCACTCTGTTTGAACTCATATACATTTTTTACCATTTTTTCAAACTGCCAGAAATAGTTATAATGCATTTTATTTAATTTTTATAATATTGATTATATTACATTTTTGATAAAACAATTAAAACAACAAAATATTTTCTTTTATTTCTAATGTTTCTTCCTGTTGGTATTGGCTTTAGGTTCGCGACAACTCGGCCACCGTTCTATGCGGAGGTTGCGCGCCATTCGCAATAACCACGCCCACTCTCTACGCTCATTGGTTCGCAGACCACGTGGCCGACAGCTGTCTGGACGGCGCTTACCGACGTATCTGCGCTCCGATTCGTGGAATATCCAGCGAAGTTATTGATGGTAAGCGTTGAAATAGTAATAGCAGCGTTTAGAACAGATCGGGGGCTTCCACAAATTTCAACCTTTGTATTGGGAACTGAGACTGAATTATAAGCCATCAGGAACCTACGACGACCAAATTTCCTAATTTTTTAGTTTTTGCAGTTTACTAAGTTTTATACAGTGTCGATTATTCAGCTACATATTTTATGATATCAAATTAGTTAAAGAAAATAAAAACAAAGTCTGTACTAGGTGAAATGGAAACAAACTTGAGTAATATCTGCCTAATAGAAGGAAAAGAGACTGTTCTACTAAAATTATAATTGTCGCATGCAGACAAGTCCGTAGCCAAGGGGGGGGATTCGGGGATTAACTTCCCCCCCCCCAAATTCTGGAAAGGAGGTTTAACCCATACATGGGCACAGGGGGATGGGGGGTTACCCCTCCCCCCGCCAAAATTCTGAGAAGGGGGGTTTTTTAACCCCCTGCACTCAGAAGTGGAGAGAGGAAAAGTTACCCCCTCCCAATTTTGGTAAATGAAGAAAAAAATGTCTTTAAAATGACTTCTAACTGCCTCCAAACTTAAGTTTTGAGGTCAAAATGAATGTTTTAAGCAATAAAAAGCCCAAAAATGCAATAAAAAGGGCTTTTTGACCTAAAATTAGTGTTTTTAACCTATTTTTCCTACAAAATCGAAAAACGATATGGGTAAAATGCACTCCAGAAAAAAAACGATATGGGTATTTTGCGTTTCTCGGATTTTAACCCCCCCCCCCTAATTTGGGGTTTAACCCCCCCCACTCCGGACCAACTTGCCCATGTATGGTTTAACCCCCCCCCCCACTCTAAATGAGGGGGGAAGGTTACCCCTCAATTTTGGAAAAATGAAGAAAAAAATGTCTTCAAAATGACTTCTAAATGCCTCTAAACTTAAGTTTTGAGGTCAAAATGAATGTTTTAAGCAATAAAAAGCTCAAAAATGCAATAAAAAGGACTTTTTGACCTAAAATTAGCGGTATTACCATATTTTTCCTTCAAAATCGAAAAACTATATGTGTAAAATGCACTCCAGAAAAAAAACGATGTGGGCAGTGGCGTAGCCAGTGGGGGGACGGGGGGGGCAGCCATAGGTGTTTTGGGGGGGACAGAGGGGTGCACCCCCCCTAGAGCCAAAATTTTGGACCCCCCCTAGAAAAAATTCAGGGGGGCCACCCTCCTCCCCCCCCCCAAAGCTCGAGAGCGGTCCGGCCTGACCCCCCCTAGCGGGGCTGACCCCCCTCCCTCCCCCCTCCCGACCAATTTGGAAGTATATTTTTTTATTTACTGTCAAAAACACGGGTTTTTAGTTAAAAACAGTGTTTAAATATACGTTTTAGGCCTAAATAGGCTATTTTAGTGTATAAAATTAAATATTACACCTTAAAACGCTTAAATTATTGATTAAAAAAATTTGTTAAAAAATCGGACCCGCCTGACCACCCTATATTTGAAATCTCGCACCCGGGGTCGACCCTCCGACCCCTAAAAAGCCAGGGGGATCTGGACCACCCTGGACTGGCTGGAGCCCCCCTAAAAAATTTTGGCCTTCTACCCGGGGGTGGACCCCCTGACCCCCGGACTCAAGGGGTTTCTGTCCCTTGACCCCCCTGGAGGGCTCCCGCCCCCCAGACCCCCCATTTCCGGGGCCTCTCGCTCATACATAAGCATTCCTTTCTTCCTAGATTTTTTCTAGGGGGGTCCGAAATTTCAAGGCTAGGGGGTTGGACCCCACCCTACCCCCTCCCCTATGCTCATGTATGCTCTCGCCTCCCAGACCCCCCTTGTGGGCACGTATAAAACACTTTTCAAAAAATCCACCCCCTCAATTGAAATCCTGGCTACGGCCATGGCAGACAAGACAATGATAATTTCTTTTACATTAATTAATTACATCGTCTTCTTCGGTTGCGAGTTACAGAATTAAGCATGAAAAAGTAAACTTTTCGAAAACTGAATATTATTGCATTGAATACTTCGGAAATACAATCAATTCTTTTTGTAAGGTTTTACGGTATTTTCGAGAATAAATTTTAATGATAAAAATGTTCATGATAAAATTTAGTTATCGGATTTTGCACAGGTTGCTTAGAAAGTTATGGTTTTCTGTCCATGATTTAGGTTGTTCATCAGTGATTTATCTTTTCATGATAAAATATTTTGATTTATGGTCTCTCCGGACAGTTTTCACTTCACAGCGTTCAATAAAAAACAGTTGAAATACAAAACAAAAATTTTTTTGTTTAGGGTATCTGACTTAATTTCGGCCAGGCCTTAATTAGGGTGTTAAAATATTGGCTTATTTTTAGAACACAAAAGAACTAGCTCAAAAGTAACTGGATTAATGTTGAATAAAGTGTTTTTGCTAAAGTTTTTTTATTTTTGTTATTCTGCATTATCAACATTTTCATACAAAAAGTGAATTTTTTGCGATTTTCTTAATTTTTGCTTTGTGTTTAAACTGCATCAAATTTAGAACGAAGCACAATATAACCTTAAAATATCTTCTATTTAAGGCTCAAAGTTGTTAATTTTCATGTTTTGATATTTTCTTCAAAATTACTTTGCAACGCGTTTAACTAACTGCGCATTTTAAGATTCCGTTAATTTCGGCCACCTTAAAATTTAGGTGAAAGAACCTGCCGTTTTTTACTGTTTGTAAATATCATCGTACTACCTACCGTGTTTATAAAGCTTTTTTTTGCTCGTTTGACTTTTTGGCGGTTTTTAAGCCAAAAACAAAAACTCAACAAAAAATACAGGTTATTAAAACTTGTTTTTTTAAGGTTTTGACATAATTTTTCTAAAATCTTGCTAATAACTATTAAAGTTTGCAAACGGGAAAAATTAAGTTATATGTACCATGAACAATACCTAAGGATAAATTTGCAACCTTTAAATATTTTTATTGTTCAGTTTGGCAATAGTTATAGCCAGTTTTTTTCTATTTGGACGAAGTTAATGGCTCGCGCCTTAATTTCGGCCACTAAAAAAAAGAGCTTTAAACCTCCACTGATCTTTAAGTGTAACAGAAATTTTAAAATTTTGCACTGGAATAACAAAAATAGATATCGTTTGATTTTTAGATCAAATTTTGGGTCGATTAAAACCAGGAAAAACTTATACAAAAAAAATAAAAAAGGTGGCCGAAATTAAGTCATTTACCGTACATAAAATCTATTTTATTATTTATTGTAATTATAGAGCATTATAATTATTTTAAAATATCCCAACGACAAAAATTCGAATAAACGGCAAAAAGTAGGAAACAAAATGCGTTTTTAATTATTTACTAATAATTTTTTTTGTTTTGATTCATTAAAAAATTATAATAAATTTAAAATAAAGATTAATATTAAATTAAAAAATGGCAATAAAAATAAGTTCACAGTGGGAATCGATTCCTCGACCTCAAAAATTTTAACAATGGCAGAGCAAGAACGGTTTTATCCGACTGCGCCACACAACCATTTTTTCTAAAAGAGGTTTACAAACCCACGGCCCTTATTAAATCTAAAATATGCACAAACAACAAATTAACAGTACGAGAGCTAATGACCGTTTAAAAATCTTATATTTCAATAAAAATATACTAATTGGGGCTTTAAATTTCACCAAATTAAATTTAATTTACGTTTTGCCGCAATTTAAAAAAATTAACACCCATTTTTTACGAAAAATCGTATATTAAACCATAATACAAAAATATTTCCATTTAATTTTTACGTACGTGAAAAAGGGTAACGGTGCCTATTTATTGGAAGTACTTTTAATAAATACTGAGTATTTTAAATATTTTTAAAATATTGAATACTTTTAAGGGTTTAAAAAAATTTCGTTGCAATTTAATTTTTAATATCAATTATTTCAACTACTACCAATAATATAATGAATGTGCACTTTATAATCGTGGTATTTCTGCTTTTTTAATACTCATTTTTATTTTTTTATGGAGATATTTCTGTATTTCGCGAGATCTCAGTGTCCGGAGAGACCTTAATGGGTTGTTTTCTTAAAGAATCGTTCCATTTAGGTTCTGCAGCTTTGCTTGTACTGACAGACGTGGGTGATGTGAGTCTTCAAGTGCTCCAAGCCGATCCTCACTATCGTCAAGACCACCGCTTTCATCCGGCTGTTGTCGACGGTAAATTGAACAGTGTGGATGAAACATTTGAAAACTTTCATTCATGACGTCTAAGACAAAATCAACCAGGAGTAGAAGGATACTTAACCTGAATTTACGGGGGATAGAAATTTGAAAAATTATTTTTTGCTAACTTTTTTAGATTGTATGCTTATTTATTACCTTTTTCTCGATTTAAAAAAAACTTTTATTGTAATTTATTAAATTTTTGAGCAGTATTCATTCAAAATCTATATTTTGGACAAAAACTTAAATGTTTTTATTTCATTATTATAGATTGTATATTTTGGTGTCACAATATTTATAGACTCGATCCTTTTTGAAATTTGTGGAATATAGGTTTTTAAGCCAAATCGGCGAAAATTTTGATATGGCATCTAAAATGTTGAGTAATGTATAGACGTTAGTTTGACCCCAGTCGGCCAGATCAAAATTTAAATTTTAAAAAACTAAAATTTTAAAAAAGTTTCCGTTTTTTTATGCGCGATGCTTAATTGTTTTCCACAAAAATAAATCTAATACTAAGATAAGAGGTAATTATTGACTATTGTTATTGCCTTAGACCCAAAGGTGGGCGGGGGGAAGGTTGGGGGGTTATACCCCCCAAAATTTCGGATTTTGCTGACACCCCCCCCCCTTAAATTTGGGGTAGTCGGGGACACCCCCCCCCCAAATTCGCCTCCCAAAGAAAAATTTTTAAGTGTTATAAAATTTTAATTAATTTAATAAATTTTTAATAGTTAATAATAGTAGTTAATAAATATAATAGTTAATAATAAATTTTTCCGCGCTTCGCGCGGAGTGTTTATTACCTTATTTTCCCGTTTATTACCTTTTATTACCTTTAAATTCCCCTGCTACGCGGGCAGTTTAAATTTCCCTGCTACGCGGGCAGTTTAAATTGGCAATTTATCTTAGTTTTTCAATTTTAAATCGATTATCCCATTCAGTAGTTAAGGCATACATGTTTAATAAAACTACTATAAAACACTATTATCTTTTTTTAACGTTTTAAACACATGTTATAAATGTATAGTATAGCTATAAAAAACCTTAAATTTTGTAATTACTATCATTTGGAATCAAAATTTCTAGTGTATTTTAGCGCCTCAAATTATAAATTTTCTCCTCAGGGGGGCATTGTTCCCCCCGAACCCCCTGACTGAATTTTTAAGATCACAGAAAATTATTTTGAAATTAGGTAAAAAAACAAAAGTAAAAGGTATGTTCACGCGATCACCAGGAGACGATTTTTAAGCCGTTTTTAGTATATATTTTAAAAAATTTTCGCCTCCGGCAGCTGGGGGGACACCCCCCAAACCCCCCGGCGTCGGCTGGCGCCGCTACGCGGCGCAGGCGGCAGCGCTTCACGCCGCTTTGACAACACTTTTTCTCCCCTCCCCCAGACTGACGCCCCCGAAATGAAATCCTGACTGCTCCACTGCACATTTTTATTAAAAGTATTAAAAAAATAAAATTTATAAGTTGCAATAAGATCTTATTTTAATTTCACACAGTTTTAAAGCATTTATAAGCTTGTTTTACGTTTTTTACGCGTTTTAAGCTCATTTTAAGGCAGGGCGGAAATATTGGGTACACCCCCCTTAAAATTTGGGTCTTACTGGACACCCCCCTAAAATTTGACCCCCCCCCCTATACCCCCCCCAAAATCCGAGAGGCAGCCCACCTATGCTTAGACCCACTTGTTTAATGATTAGACAATCGTTATTGACGCATAGATTCTGGAGAATAGGCGCTAGTTGGTGCCTAGACATTGCGAAAAATTACCCAAATTTTTAAGGTGTTATTTTGTTTTAAATTTATTAGAAATTTTTTTCCTTTTTTAAGACTAATTTATGCAAGTTTGAAGTCAAAAACCTTGTTTTTACCATAAGCTTCGTAACCCTAGCCATAAAAATGATGCGAAAGCATATATTTTTTACAAAATGTTAACTTTACTGTCGTATCAGAATGGAAAAAGTTTATTGATCAATCGTTGGAGCAGGAATCTTCAGATATGGAACCGCAAATTTACTCAATTATTGAAGAAAATGCAGAACGCTTCAACGTGTTACACGTAAGTTGGGTCTTATTTATACGTTTTAAAAAGTGTATCAATAAATATAGAAAGTTATCTAGCACAATACAACAGCATAATAACAAAAATATTTTTAAATATTCATTGTGCAGTAAAAATATAGATCCAAACTTATTTAGCCGCTAACAGAAAAGAAATTCCACAAAAGACTACTGGAAATTCCCTCCGATCTGGATTATGGCGGTAGTACAGATCCCAGCTGTCGTTATATTGCTCAGAAAACGTGCAAAAACTGCGCTAATTTCCAGGAATACGATGGGGAAGGTTTTTTAAACCTTCCAGATGCGCCAGCCGGCGACATCCCGCCGGTTGACTGCGCAAACTCTTTTATGGACGCCGTCAGCGCCTCCATTTTAACAGCATGGGAAAAAGAAGGCGAAGAAAATAATGAGGAAGAAGTCGATATCGATTGATGAATGTCACACCTTGGCTTTGACTTTGCCGTACGTGCTGTGATTTGTGAAAAAATTAACGATATGCATTTTACAAATAATAATAAACGGGTATAATAAAGTTTAATATGAAGAATTACGACGGAAATTCAAATGTACAGAAAAGTCTCGAAGAAGATTTTGTAAAATTATATAAGTAAAAAGGAGGTGAATAAAGTCGGACATTAAAAATGTTCTGTCGGACATTTAAAAAAATTTTTGTGAAAAACAATTTTTGAACAAAAAAATATAAAAAGGGTAATTATAATACAAAAATCAAATACAACATTGTCTAAACTGAATACTAATTCATGAATCCATTAATAAAACTTATACCTCTTTTCCCGATTTAACTCTTACATTTTACCATTAACAATAAAAAAACACGTTTAATTATAAATCTATATATAAATAGACGTAATGTCTGTGTGTCTGTGAGTTAGTGTTCCTTAACTCCTCCCTAACCACCCAACGGATTAAGGTGAATTAGGTATCGTTGGAAAGCTTATACCACAGGGAATGTCGTAAGCATAGATAAACAAGGGAGTAGGCTGGGGTCAAATTTTAGGGGGGTGTCCAGTAAGACCCAAATTTTGAGGGGGGTGTACCCAATATTTCCGCCCTGCCTTAAAAAATGGCTTTAAAACGCGTAAAAAAACGTAAAACAAGCTTATAAATGCTTTAAAACTGTGTAAAATTAAAATAAGATCTTATTGCAACTTATAAATTTTATTTTTTAATACTTTTAATAAAATTCTTGTGCAGTGGAGCAGTCAGGATTTCATTTCGGGGGCGTCAGTCTGGGGAAGAGGGAGAAAATGTTGTGACAAAGCGGCGTGAAGCGCTGCCGCCTGCACCGCGTAGCGGCGCCAGCCGACGCGAAGCGTCGGCCGGGGGGTCTGGGGGGTGCTCCCCGCTGCGCGAAGCAAAAGATTTTTTAAAATATATACTAAAAACGGCTTAAAAATCGTCTCCTGGTGATCGCGTGGACATTCCCTTTTACTTTTGTTTTTTTACCTAATTTACTTACATAATTTCTGTGATCTTAAAAATTTAGTCAGGGGGGTTTGGGGGGAACAATGCCCCCCTGAGGGGGAATTTAAATTTTGAGGCGCTAAAATACACTAGAAATTTTGATAATTTGAGCCTAAAATACACTAGAAATTTTAATTCCAAATGATAGTAATTACAAAATTTTAAGGTTTTTTATAGCTATACTATACATTATAACATGTGTTTAAAACATTAAAAAAAGATAATAGTGTTTTATAGTAGTTTTATTAAACATGTATGCCTAACTACTGAATGGGATAATCGATTTAAAATTGAAAAACTAAGATAAATTGCCAATTTAAACTGCCCGCATAGCAGGGAAATTTAAACTGCCCGCGTAGCAGGGGAATTTAAGTTAGGTAATAAAAGGTAATAAACGGGAAAATAAGGTAATAAACACTCCGCGCGAAGCGCGGAAAATTTATTATTAACTATTATATTTATTAACCTTTTTTAGTTTTGTCGCCAGTCCACATCATTTTTGTATAGACTATAGTTTGTACTGTTTTTTAAACGTTAATTACGCGCTAAATACAAAAAAACTGCCTAGTTAACGCAACCACTCTGACTGAGCCACGTTTTATACCGTATTTCTTCTAATTAGTAGCCCAGCCTCTAATAGTAGCCTACCTTCAAAAGTAGCCTATCCCTTTAATTTGTTGAAATTAAAGGGGTAGGCTTTTTATTGAAGAAATAGTAGCCTAGCATCTCATAGAAGCATAGGCTTCTATTAGAAGACTGGACGCATTTTTCAGGGCATTTTTTTGCACGCATTTATTTCAATTGTTAAAATTTGCTCCTGAAAAATTGCGAAAAAAACCAAAATGATGGCTTGATGATACAGACAATGCCGATACTGAACAGAAAGTTAATGTCATTGTCATTTAAAGGTATTAAAAATTTGTTAAAAGTTTGTAGAGTATTTTGTTTGCAAAAATCAAAAATCAATCCTCAAACACTATACTTTTTTGAGAAAATAGTAGCCTAGCATTTATAATAGTAGTCTATCTCTATTAGTAGCCTAATCTTTAACACCCATTAAAAAAATCTTAGCCTAGACTACTAATACAAGAAATACAGTAGTTAAGGCCGGTTCACACGGGAGGGTACTCTCTAAACAGAAATAATACTTTTCAACACACAACTTGATTATTTTTAATCAAGAGAATTTTTAAAAAAGGCCCCAGTAAATCACTTAATAGTCTTAAAAAACCATGAAGTTTTTCTTTTCTTTTACAAAGTACTTTATAGTTTTTTCTGACTATCCACTTCATACATTGATTTGATTTTCAGGTTATATGTTTTAAATTCGCTGCCGCATAATTGCTTCAGTTTTACATTAGAATAGCTTACAATCAAGATTTCGCTAAAATGAGACACACAAGCATTAGGCATTAATATCATTTTATGTTTTTTTTTTAATTTTCAAAATTACTTGGGGTTTCAGGAGCTTTAAGTGAAAGTGTAAAAAGACACAACAAATTAATAAAAAATTAAATACGTGTTTGGCATTAATACACCGAAAAGCTAAAAGACAAAATAGTCTTACCTCTGTCAATTCTCAGATTTTTTTCGGTGATTAAAACTGTACACTTTTTTTAAAATAAAGCGCTGCAAAAACTACAACTCCCCAGCAGAAACTTATAATACTTCAAACTAGGGAGTTAAAGTTTGTGCACACACAAGCAATTCCTGTCCTTTTGGTGCCATGAAATTGAACGAAGTGAACGGCGCTTTTAAAGTTTTTACTTTGGCGAAGGTATAATTATAATTACATCCAAAAATTGATCTTTCCATATTTTATTTAGGACAAAAAGGTGTCAAAAATCGCTTGATATATTCTAAAACGTTAGAAAAAGCAAAAATAATTTAGCAAACAATCTTTTTTATGTTTTAAAACTATTAAAATCGTTAACAATAGACATAAACAAACCGATTTCGAAATGAAAAACTTATAAAAATGATTTTGTGTGTTTATGTACGTTACGTATATGTATCCCTGAAAAATCAGGGATGTTGCAATGCTTGAAAATCAGGGAAAACCATAAATTAATTTAGGAAATTTTATTAATTTATTTTGAATTTTGATATGGTTATAATTGGATTGATTATTTCTTTCTAAGTTGAAAAAACAACGAAGTGTTTTATATAGTGAGAACTTCTACTATAAATAACAACTTCATACATTTCTAAAATTAGGTACTAACTGTATTGTTTTAATGAAAAAACCCAATTATTTATTGCTTTTTCACAAAATCTTCTGCATAAGCTAAAATGAGAAAATTTTGTAACATTGAAATTGTATTAAGTGAGTTTAAAGAGTAGTGGATAGTGGATAGTGAAAACGCGCGCGTTTACATGATTACACCGTCATTTTTGTTGAGGTATGAAGGGTTTGGGCTGTGCGTCACCAATCAGATGCCAGTTTAGAATTTTGGTTTTTTTAATAATACACTTTTTAAATATTTATTTACCATTTCAAATGTTACTAGCTTTTACTTTTGGTATTTTTGGCAGCTCTTTCTGTAGGAAGAAGTTCCATTTATTTTATGATATTCCTTGCGACATTTATACCCGTTTTTGCAGCTGTTACAAGAGCACTAAAACAAAATAGCTGTAAGAAAGTGGACTAATTTTACTGGTGCAAAATTTGTAAACGCTTAAAACGTGCGTTAATTTTAGATAATTATTAAAATATATAGAATATAAAAAAAATGAAAAAATATATGTTGAAATATTTTATATTGCTTACACAAAATTTAAATTAACAATTAGAAATGCCGTATTTAGGGCAATATTAAGTCATTTCACGCCAAATGACACACGCTAGCAATGGGCGGGTTTTTTTGTTTTCTTTTTTTTTTTTACCCGTTTCTGTTAATCCCCTTGTACATTCATCGATCTGCGTCCTTTATGAGCCAATTAAAGTCGATTTAAAACAGAGTATTTGTGAAGAAATAGCCACACATACTCTCAAAATAGAAATAAACGCTATTTCTTTATAAAACATTTTATTATTCTTCTTTTTTTAAATATTATTTTAATTAAAAAATGATAAAATCTTTAGTGCGGTTTCTTTTATTGTTTTTAATATATCTTCGGATAAATTGTTGCAAATAGTGTTTTTTTGGAATTAAAGTTTTATTTTAATCAATGGTCACACCAGTGTATAACGAAAAGAAAGAATCGTATTAAGACTTTTGATCAATAAGCTATATCAGAGTATAGTTTGACTTTTGGTTTAAATCAAAATCCGGTATTAAGTTGACTATAATCGTGTGAAAACAATGAACACAATAATTAGCAATAGCTAAGTGCTCGTGACAAAATTTGGTAGCAGAGCGAAAAAGAAACGATCAATGAACTTTTTATATTTATTTTTTTGCATTAACATCTTATATTTTTTAAAAATGGCCAAATCAAGTAACTCTCTTTTTTCTGATATATCTAATTCACCTGCACCGTGCTTAAATTGTGGTAAATTAATAACCAATGACGACTGTGCATTTTTTTGTGGTCAATGTAAGCTCTGGACATGTCTTAATTGTGTAAATGAAATTCATCCCAATAGTGTACCTCTAAAGTTCTATAACCGCTTAACGGCTCTCTGTTTGCCTGGTGACCAAGATGACTTTTCTTGTAATAAATGTGAAGTTATGCCGATTCCTGTGCAAGCGCTTTACATGCATTTAGTAAACGCTGAACAATTAATTGCAGATGGCGTTTCAAGTGACTATTTTAAAGAGCACATACATCAGGAACAACAACTTCCTACTGAAAAAGCTAACACCAACTTTTTAACCCAAGATCAAAAGCAAGATATTTGCCTAAAAAACGGTAAAAGTGAAAACCTAATAGGGGCCCAAAATGTTGTTCAGGTTCCTTCTAACTCAGTTTCAGAAAGACAAAATCTCCAGAAAGATAAAATGTCTATTTTTAGTCCTTTGGATTTACATGTTTTGCCCACACGTGGGCAACAGACTAATAAGTGTCTTCAGACTCTGCAGAATGATCCCGCAGAAAATATTCCTCCATTTGAAAAAAGAATAGTCTCTTTACGGTCAGAAAAAACTTCCAGCACAAGTGAAGACAAGGTTCCTTTAAATAAAACTGCAGGTTCCTCAGGTGCTTCTGTTTCATCGTTGGAAACTAGTATTGATCTAAAGACGTTGTTGCATTTCTTGGAAGATGATCGCAGAAGAGCAAGTGAAGAACGTGAAAGAGAAAGAGAGGATAGAGAAAGAGAGCGCCAAGATCGCGCCACTGAAAGACAAGAATATCTTTCTGTTTTGTCGCAGATAAGTTCAAGTAAAAGTAGTGAGCAAGCGAAGCCAGTGTTGACTCTTCCAAAACGAAAGTTGACGGAATTTGATGGAAATTTGCTTGATTGGCCTGGATTTTGGCAATCTTTTAACATTCATATTCACGCCAGAACAGATCTGTCAGACATTGATAAACTGGATTATTTAAGACAGTCACTTAGAGGAGCAGCTTTTGAAAAAATAAGAGGGCTTGGTACAAATCCGGTGAATTATCAAGTGGCAAGAGATGTCCTTGAATCAATATATGATCAGCCAGAGAAAATAATTGACGCCCAGCTTAACACGTTAAAAAATATAGCTTCCGTTAAACAAGATTTACTAAATCTTGAAGAATTCACTGACACACTGCGTTCCTGCTCTGTTTCTCTTCAACAAATGGGACAAAATACTGACATTTTGGTAAAAGTCGTTTGGGACAAGCTTCCTTTAAAACTACGTGAAAAACTTAAGGAAAATTGGGAATTAAGACGAGAAATAATACAACAAATCTGTCCAGAGGCAAAGACAAAAATGATGGGGTTGAACGATCTGATTCAGCTACTTGAAAGACATCTAAGAATATTCAATGAGGAAAACAAAAGCCCCAAAAAGTCATCATTACAACAGTCTGATGATCAGTTAGAAAGTTTTGATTCAGTCCCAACAGCAAATGCACTTCTCATGCAAAAAAGACGACTAGAGTGCCTTTTCTGCTCAGGTACTCACCAAAGTGATTCGTGCCTAACTGTAAGTGATGGCGATGAAAGAAGAATGATTGCCTACAAAAAGAAAGTATGTTTTATTTGTCTTGACACTGGTCATATGGTACGAAATTGCCCAAGAGTCAACAATCGAAAATGTTTTCATTGTGGAAAAACTCGTCATGATCCATCTTTGTGCTTCAAAAAGTACCCTAGTAAAAAGAACAATTGGCAAAACCGATCTGGGCCTAAGGAAATTACAATTTCTTCAGAGTTGAATGCGGAGTATGAGTCACAAAGATTGAATCAAGCTAGTGGAAATAGTAAAAGCCAAGTGATGGACGTTCAAACAAAAGAAAATCCTTCAGGAGTAATTTTGGAAACCGCCGAAGCAACTGCTATAAACCCCAAGACTGGAAAAAGTACCAAAGTATTTATCTTTTTAGATAAAGGTTCCTCTGTTTCATTTATCAGAGATCAGGTTGTCATTTCGTTAGGACTTCCTTTGCAGAACCAGCAAGAATTAACGGTTTCCAGATTTAACGGTCAAGAATCAATTGTGACAAGCTCAACTGAAGTACAGTTAAAAGGAACAAAAGGATCTACAACAATCTTTTTAAAATCAGTGCCCAAAATAACTGAAAAATTAACTTTAGATTCTTATCATTTTTCAAAGACTCAGCAGAAACGGGTATGGTTTTTTAATCCAATAAATAAGCCTCCAAAAGAAACAGAACACAGGGAAATTGACATATTAATAGGAATGGACTACTATTACGATTGTGTTTTAAAAAACAAAGTCCCACAGAGTGTTGGGGAAAAACTAGTAGCAATTCCATCAATATTTGGAAATATTTTGTCTGGAAATACAGGAACTTGCTCATTTACAGAAAATTGTCAGTCATCTGTCATTGTTATGAAAGCTACTGTGGAACAAACAAAATCAGATATTAATAAATTGTGGGACCTGGAAACGATGGGAATTAAATCCAATGAAAAAAGTGAAAGTGTGCAAGATGCAGAATGTATTTTGGAGTTTAAACAAACCGTGTATCAAGATTCAGCTGATGGAAGATACTATGTGAAATGGCCTTGGAAGAATGCTAACCCAGTACTGCAGACAAACTGGAAACTAGCATCCCAACGATTAAAATTTACAGTGATGCAATTGAAAAAGAAAAGCGAACTTTTGGAAAAATACAATTTGACCTTGACAGATCAGCTAAAAAATGGAATAATAGAAAAAGTTTTAGAAAATAAACAAACTGATGGAAAATTAATTCATTACATAAGCCACTTCCCAGTAGTCAAAGAAGACAGGAGAACAACAAAAGTTAGAGTGGTATATCACGCATCTGCAAGAGAAGCAAAATTTGATAATAGTTTAAATGATTGCATCTACAAAGGCCCACAATTAATGCCAAATTTACTAGGAATACTTCTGCGTGCTAGAATTCCAAAGATATTAATTTCAGCTGATATAGAAAAAGCCTTTCTTCAAGTAGGATTGCAAAAATCAGAAAGAGATGTAGTGCGTTTCTTGTGGCTCAAAGATATTCAAAAGCCCTGCAGCTTAGATAATATTCAAATATACAGATTTTGTAGAATACCCTTTGGTGTAGATGCAAGCCCCTTTCTCTTAATCATGGTAATAATGGAACATTTAAAGAAATATAAAACAAAAGAGTCAAATGAAATAAGGAGAAATATTTATATGGATAATGTGTTCTGCGGGGTTGACAGCACTGAAGAAGGTCAAAACCTGTACAGAATTGGAAAACAAATGTTTAAAGAAGCAGCAATGAATTTGCGTGAGTGGAATTCAAATGACAAATTCCTAAACTCAAAATTCTTAAAAGAAGATTCTGTTGAAGAAGTCAACACAAAAATTTTAGGAATTGGGTGGAATACCAATGTAGATTCATTTTCAGTGAAAATTAAGCAACTGGAAATTGAACCTCCAGTAACTAAAAGAAAAGTTTTGCAAAAAGTCGCTGGTGTTTTTGATCCGCTTGGATTTTTTGCTCCAATTACAATACAGGGTAAAACGCTGATTCAAGATATATGGGAAGAAGAAAAAGGATGGGATGAAAAAATTTCTTTAAGATTATATCAGTCTTGGTTAAAGTTGGAACAAGAATGGAAACTTATAATGGAAAAAGATTTTCCCAGAAGGATTTTGCCATCTAGAAAAAAGAACCAAACCTGTGAATTACACGCCTTCTGTGATGCTAGTGAAAGGATATTTGCCACAGTCATTTACATAGTTTCAAAACTTGAAATAAACAATGAAGTATCATTTCTTTTTGGAAAAGCTCGTGTTGGTCCCAAAGCTGCTCTCACCATACCACGGATGGAACTGCTTGCAATTTTATTAGGAGTAAAAGTCCTGAAATTGATAGAATGTGAATTGGACCTCCCAGTAAATCGCAAGGTTTTGTGGTCGGACAGCAAAGTCGCGTTGTCTTGGATAAAGTCTGAAAAAAAACTTAAAACTTTTGTAAAAAACCGCGTCAATGAAATAAAAAGCCATGATGTACAATTTCGGTATATAACAGGTGAGGAAAACCCAGCAGATGTTGCCACGAGACCAATTTCATTTGATGGAGTTAACAATTCTAATTGGTGGAGTGGCCCAAAATGGCTTACTAAATTAGAAAAAAATTGGCCAAAAGAAGTATATTTGCAGACATCAGACGATCCAGAATTTTCTTCTGAATTCACAACTCAAAATTTAGTGCAAAATCCAAAATACATCAGTGCCCTCTGTTCAACAACAAAAAATGAGAAGACTGAACTGTCTCCTTTTGGAATAAATATCACCAACTATTCAAGTTTTTCAAAACTGATAAGAATATCAGCATGGTGTTATCGATTTTTATTAAAGTGTCAAAAGAAAAATAAAGAATTGGGTTGTTTGAAAACAGATGAATTACAAAAAGTTGAATTAATATGGTTAAAGCATGTTCAAACAGAATCCTTTTCAGAAGAGTTTCAAAGTCTTACCACTGATAAGCATACTGAGTTAACAAAAAAAATGAATTTAAAAATGGGAACAGATGGTTTAATACACATAAGCACGCGTTTGGAAAAAGCTGAAATTGTTTCAAGTGCCAAAGCCCCAATTTTACTGCCAAAAAGCCACTTCCTAACTAAGCTAATCATTGAATCTGTTCATCAATCTATCTTTCATTACGGTGTTCAACACACTTTAGCAACTATCAGACAAAAGTACTGGATTCCTCAGGGCCGGAAAGCAGTTCAATCTGTAATTCGCAACTGTCTTTTGTGTCGGAGGTATGAAGGACCTTCTTTTAAATATCCAGACCCTGGGAATCTTCCAAAAAGTCGAATCACTAAAAATGCAGCATTTCAGAACATAGGAATTGATTACATGGGTCCTTTGTTTATTAATAATAAAGATAAATCACAGTCAAAAGTGTGGATTGTACTATTCACTTGTACAGCAACAAGAGCTCTTCATTTAGAACTGGCAGTTTCCCTTTCGGCAGAAGATTTTCTTTGTGTATTTAAGCGCTTTATTGCAAGAAGAGGAACTCCTGAGTTTGTATACACTGACAATGGCACCCAGTTTTGTAAGGCTGAAAAGTGTATCAGATCCTGGAAACTGTCAAAAGCTGTTAGCCCATTTATTGCTGGAAGAAATATTCGTTGGGAGTTCCTACCCCAACTAAGTCCTTGGTATGGAGGATTTTATGAAAGATTAGTGGGCCTCATAAAAAGGGCTCTGAGAAAAACTTTGTTGAACCGAAAATTGTCTTATGATCAACTTCACACTGCAGTAGTAGAAATTGAATCTTGTTTGAATTGCAGACCTCTAGTATATCAAGGAGAAGATATTAAAGACTACCCTGAAAGTCTGTTGACACCTGCACATTTTATTGCCCCCCAATTGTCTATTGGAATCCCATCATCAACAGGACGTTCCCTTATAGACTCTTGGAAAAAGGGCCAGCGTCTTCTTCAAGACTTTTGGAAAACTTGGTCTGGACTTTATTTGTTAGCTTTGTCTGAACGAGGATTCCAAAAAAAACCTGGTGGAAAAGCAAACTTGAAAAGAAATCCAGAAAAAGGTGAGATTGTGCTCATCAAAGACAAAAACTTACCACGTCTTCATTGGTCACTAGGTCAGATAGAGGCAGTGCTCGTTAATAAAAGCGGTGTTATTAGAACTGTGCAAATACGGAAACCAAATGGACGAACCACAGTACGGTGCATAAAGGATGTAATTCCTCTGGAAGCCGATTTGGAAGAATGCTAAATATATTTCTAGAATGTTTATTTGGCTTTATTATTATTCATCCATGGTTTGTTATTTACAATACTTCATTATTTTTACGTTTGGTTTATTAAAATCCAGCTGGTTACAATGAATTAGATGATTCAATGGATACAATTTGTTTAAATGGAATTTAACTTTGCATTTGTTTATTCATTTCGAGGAGATTATGTTTGGCTAGCTGGGTGATATGCTCACCTGGATATTGTTACATAATTTATGTTTATTGATTTCAAAAGGAATTATTATTTATCCGCAAAAGGATCTATATTTGGTGGAAATATTATTGCAATATTTAGTTATTATTTGTGCCTGATTCATTTTTTTTCAATGCAGCCAATATGTGAAATTAATATGTTTTCTTCCATTGGAGTATTTATTCGTTTGATTTATTATGAAAATATTTTATTGTGGTTTGTTACAATGGAGCTGATACTATATAATGTGGGAACAAAATGGAATGTAAATTTAAGAATTTAATGGATTTTCAATGGTTTTCTAAACAGTTGGTTTCTTATTTTATTTTAAATTAAAACCATAATTAGTGCAATAAAATCTGTGCAAGAAAAAAAAATTAGTGATCTTTTGTGGCGGGAGTGTGAAGAAATAGCCACACATACTCTCAAAATAGAAATAAACGCTATTTCTTTATAAAACATTTTATTATTCTTCTTTTTTTAAATATTATTTTAATTAAAAAATGATAAAATCTTTAGTGCGGTTTCTTTTATTGTTTTTAATATATCTTCGGATAAATTGTTGCAAATAGTGTTTTTTTGGAATTAAAGTTTTATTTTAATCAATGGTCACACCAGTGTATAACGAAAAGAAAGAATGGTATTAAGACTTTTGATCAATAAGCTATATCAGAGTATAGTTTGACTTTTGGTTTAAATCAAAATCCGGTATTAAGTTGACTATAATCGTGTGAAAACAAGGAACACAATAATTAGCAATAGCTAAGTGCTCGTGACACTATAGATTTAGCTGCGCAATGACATACTTTTTTAAATAAAAAATAATAAGAAAAAGAAGATGAATTTAAATTAAAAAATTTACCCACGTTGTTTAATTATAGTTAGTGCGGTGCAGTTGCGCTCCAGACAAAGTTTATTTACGTTCTCTAAATATAGTTGGCGCGATGCCGTAATAATAAGAAGATGATCAACATGAATTACAAAATTTACTAAATAATAAGAAGATGATCAACATGAATTACAAAATTTACTCACGTTCTCTAAGTATAGTTGGCGCGGTGCCGTGGGTTAAATTGCAGTATGGCACCCCGCACCACCGATGATTACCGGCGCGTGGCGCTCCCGCGCCACCGACGCTTATTATTATTTTTTAATAAATAAAAATTTGAATTAATTTTGTCATAAGTAATGCAAGAATTAAAAAAAAGTAATCTGTTGTTTTTGCGGTTTTCCGCGCGGTTTAAGCAGATGGCGCTGGGACCTGGCGCCGTTTCTGCCACCAATTAAAACGGTTTTTTCGGTCTGCTATTTTTGTGCGGTTTTTATGAGGGGATGTTGGTTGTCTGCTCTGTACAATCCTTATTGTTGCCAAAAGGCTGTTATTGTGCGGTTGGGAGTTTTTATTTGTCTAATTTTCAATTTTTTATTTTGATCAATAAATCGATAACAAGGACCTAAATGAAAAAAGTGCTTCCTAAGAAAGTTGCGTAATTCCTTTTTCTTTCTAATGAGCCCATGTTTATTTTTGATCAATCAGTAACGAATGAGGAATATCGTTTTTAAGAATGGAGCGTTGGAATAATAATAAGAAGAAGAAGAAGAAGAAGGTTCTGAATTTCAAAATTTACCCACGTTCTCTAATTATGGTTGGCGCGGCGCCACGGGGCTAAATCGCCCCGTGGGCGCTCCCGCGCCACCCATGATTATTATTTTTATTTTAAAAATATAATTCCAATTATCGATGACGTGGGAGCGCCATACTTCAATTTAGCTCACGACACCACGCCAATTATAATTAGAGAACGTAGATAAATTTTGTTATTCGTGTTCATCATCTTCTTCTTATAATTATTATTTTAAAACAATTTCAATCATTGAAAACACAAGAGCGCCCACTGCGATTTAGCCTCACGGCGCCGCGCCAACTATATAAATGGGGCGCCAGGTAATTTTTGTAATTAATTTTTATTTTCTTAATTAATTCGTCTTCTTATTATTATTATTTCTATTCCAAAAATATAATTCCAATTATCGATGGCGTGGGGCGCCACACTGTAATTTAGCTCACAACACCGCGCCAACTATAATTAGAGAACGTAGATAAATTTTGTAATTCATGTTATTATAAATGAATTATCAGTGGCGCGGAATTTTTATTATTTTTTATTTTTATTATAAATGAATTTATCGGTGGCGCGAAGATAAAGCCCTACGGCACCACAAAAACTCTAATTAAAAAACGTGGGTAAATTTTGTATTATGTTCTTCTTCTCCTATTTATTATAAATATGTTATTTTTCAAACGCTTATTAATCTTCGAACCGATGTTCTTCCTTTTTTACTGATTAATCAGAAAGAAACATGGGCTCTTTGAAAAGCGTGAAAATTCCGCAATAATTATGTTAGGAGCCATTTTTTATTGATAAATGATAGGTGTTCTGTTGATAATATTAAAACTGTTTAAAAAAAAATATCTGGCAACGAAATGATTATAAACATATGTTATTGCACAGCTAAAACTATACTTTATTAGGCTATTTATTTTAATTTCATTCAAAAAAGTGGTAGACTAGCCTTGAAAAATGCTCCAAACATAAAGCAGAAAAAAGGGGCGATTTTTCTCCGGGCGTATGTTTAGACAGAAAAGATGTGGACCAATCTGAGATGAACATTATGTGGTTGTGGACTAAAGGAAATTTGAATTTGGTTTGAGCAGCTGCCCACTGAATAAAAATTTCAACCATATGATAATGATTCGTGTATACATTGATCTAATCACACAGCACTGTGGCACTTTTTTAGTCTGATGAAATGTCAATCGAAAAAAATTATACTCACAGCAATCTTTGACAAACGCGAAATCGCCACTTTTTCAAATTTATAGTTGTTTCTTACACATACAAATATAACCTTTTAATTGAGAAAGTGACGATTTCGTGCTTGTTAAAGACTGCTGTGAGTATGATTTTTTAATTAACATTTCATTAGACTAAAAAAATGCAACAGTGCTATGTAATTAGTTCAATGTATAAACGATTCAATCATTATCATATGGCAGAAATTTTTTATTAGTGGGCAGCTGCCCAAATCAAATGAAAATTTCCCATAGTTCACATAATGTCCATCTTAGACTAGTCCACATCTTTTCTGTCTATACATACGCATGAAAAAAAATCGCTCTTTTTTCTGCTTTATTCTTAGAGCATTTTTCCGGGCTATTTATGATCTGTGTTATGCTACCATAAGCACCTCAGGCTCTCGCTACAATCATGGCATGGCATAAATAAAAATATAAATTAAAATTCAAATGAAAAGTTTTTTAATCTATCGTTTCAAAATTAAACTTATGATAAAGCCAGATTACTAATAAGAATTGTTAGGTCACTCAATTTTTTTACAAATAAACAATAAATATTGATTATTATAAGGCTAATAAAATCTTCCTCTTTACACCAAAATATGGAAAAACAAATTTATATGTTTATTTTTATCTGTTGCTTGTGCTTTTAGTCCTGCGTTATTTGAGAAAGAATCTGGTGCACTAGCAGCTTACCCTAACTAACCCGAAATAAAATTAGGCTGTAATTGACATGTCCTCAGTCAGGCTGATCAAAAAGCATAGATTTCAACGCTCTGGAGTAGAATGTAATACTTATATAAAAATTAACATAATAATTTCATACTTATAACGTAATAGATAAACGCCGCTGGACGATAGTTTTCATCTGTCCTCTTTCGGGTGTTATTTAAAGTATGGGTTTTTTTCGTCTTGCCACAGAGTTCATTTTGCCGTTTTAGGACGGGTGTTTTTTCACCTTTGCCACAGGTGCTTTTTTCACCCCTAGTTAGCAATTTTTTCTCCGCGTATGTAGTGAACACAAAGCGAATGAACTTTGAATGGAATTTTTAACCATAATAATAATTTTTACTTTTTGTCAAAATTTATAAAATACGTTTTAAAAAATTCATTTTAACTAAATGAGATGTATGGTGCGGCTGCGGCATCTTTTTTTCTACGTAATGCATTCCACTCACAAGAGTCGAAATTTCAGGTAATAATAAATAATATTTAAAAAATTTTAAACTGTACTGATGGTATTTATTATTTTTCCCATAAAAACAATAATAATAATAGATTTTTTTGATTGAAAAAAAATTTTTGTGCGTACAAATTACAATAAGCTATCGGTTAAAAAACTAAAAATACACAACTTTTATGTCACGGTAGTTTTTAATAATTAAAATGACACAATTCTATGTTTCTTAATTTTTTCTTGCGTTCGTGCAACCACTAAATATTTGGAATTAACTTGGCTTTTGTTCTTCGTCCTTAAATATAAAAACTGAAATGTGATATTATTTATTATTGTTAGTAATTAAAAAAAACGTAATTTATGTTTTTTGATTTCAATACTTTATAAATTTCTAATCACAATTTTTTTTAGCCCCGCGGCGCCGCGCCCCCATTATTATAGAACGTGGATAAATTTTGAAATTCAGAACCTTCTTCTTCTTCTTTTTTTTTTATTATTATTATTCCAACGCTAAATCCCTTAAAATTGATATTCCTCCTTCGTTACTGATTGATCAAAAATAACCATAAGCTCATTTGAAAGAAGAAAGAATTACGCAACTTTTTTAGGAGCTACTTTTTCATTTAGGTCCTTGTTATCGATTTATTAATAAAAATAAAAAAATTGAAAAAATAGACAAATAAAAGCTCCCTACCGAACAATAACAGCCTTTTGGCAACAATAAGGATTGTACAGAGCAGACAACGAACAGCCCCTCATAGAAACCACACAAAAAAACAGAAGACGGTGCTGTGTTTTAGTGGGTGGCGGAAACCGAACCAGTTCCCAGCATCATCTAATTCAACCGCATGGAAAACGGCAAAAACAACAAAGTATTTTTTTTATTCTTGCATTTATTATTATAATTTTTGAATTAATGAACAGATAACAGAATTAATATTATAGAAAGCATAGTCTATGCATAGTTTAATTCCACTATTACATCATTTCTTTTTTTTTCTCTTTTTCTTTCTTTTTTTTCTTTTTTTTTCATCAACAACATCAAATCTGCGACTTAATTGCCGCCAATATAAAATACAATTCTAACAAAATATCAACGAACATAGCTATCTGAAATGACTTTAAAGGCTTATAAAGAGCGCTTATTTAAGTCAGTTTTAAAACTTTTCTTGAATGCATCCAAAGAATTGACAGTTACTTGAGATGGGAGTAGATTGTTCCAAGGTGTAACCACCCTATTTGCAAAAGAAAATATTTACTCTTGAATTAATTCGGCTATCTTTAATAGCCAATTTAAAGGGATGACCACGGGTGGGCTGTAGGTTAAACTTAAAAAAATCATTGGCTTGCAAATTGTTTAAGTTATGTATAATTTTAAAGCACTCATATAAATCAATTTTATCTCTTCGGTCCTTTCATCTTTCTAAACCTAGGTAATCCAGTCTTTGTTCATAACCAGCAGGTTACAAATTGCATTTATAAAACAACCGCCTAGTGAAATCTTGTTGCACTTTTCCCAAAATGTTTATATCTTTTTGTAAATAAGGGTTCCAAACTGTACTAGCGTACTCTACTCTAAGAAGATTATTTCTAGAGTTTGAATTGAATGCTCTAAAAATTAGTGATGTCACTCTCATAGCTTTTTCGGCTGTGATTTCACAGTGTATAAAGAATTTCATATCATGGGATATATAAACACCTAGGTCACGCACCAATTTTGTAGTTGCAAGTACATTATTACCAGGCTTATATTTACAAATTAACTCTTTGCTATGATTTCGAATATGAAGAACTTCACATTTATGATCTAATAATTGCAATTGCCAGTCTTGTGACCAGCTGTGTATTCTATCTAAATCTTCTTGAGATTTTAAGGTTTGAATGTGGTAATCTTTATATGAATAATTTGCAAACAACTTTATATCATCTGCAAAAAGTCTAATTTGTGAGTACTTAACACAATCAACAATATCATTAAATTAAAAAAGAAATGGATCCAAAACAGAACCCTGAGGAACTGAACTTTTTACAGGAAATGATTTGGATACTGAGTCATTAATTACAACTTTAATTTTCCGCCCAACTTTTTTTTTTCATTTTAAAAATTTACCAGAAACACCATATTTTTCTAGCTTAGATAACAATTTTTTATATGACACGATGTCAAAGGGTTGACAAATTCCAAGTAAATGACATCAATTAGAAGTTTATCTTTTAGCGCCTGCGTCCACTCATTAAAATTTTTCAACAGCTGTGTTATTGTAGAACTTTTTGCCTTAAAACCTTGTTGAAACCTTGACAAAACGATATGGAAAAAGACAAGAAGTTCTTCTTTGACAAGCTCTTCCATTAGTTTACAAGAAAAAGATGTAAGTGAAATTGAACGATAATTTTCTTTTAGGATTTTGGTGCCTTTTTTAAACAGTAAGTATAATAAAGCTATTTTCCAATCAAGTGGTAATTCTCCAAAATCAAAAAACATCTGAAAGATTATTACCAAAGGTTCAGTAATAACTTTAGCCAAGTGTTTAAAAAAAGTAAGCTGTAAACCAATCAGGTTTTCGAGACAATTTGTTTGGGAGCTTTTTTAGGGCTTTAAATACCTTTTTTGTGGTAAATACCATGTTGTCCAACTTCCCAATATTTGGTGAATTAAAATTTGGTAAAGTATTATCATCATAAGTAAAAACAGAAGCAAAATAATTTCGAAAAAGTTCAACTTTTTCAAAGTCTTCAGTTACAAAACTCCCATTGTCTCTTTTAATTGGTGGCATAGTTTGTTTTGTTTTAATTTTACTATTAACAAATTTATGAAAATTGTTTAAACCCCCTGATTTTAAATTTTTTTTCTTTATTAGTGTTAAAATCTCTAGCTTTATTTTTGTATACTTTGCAAATTTTTTGTACTCTGATCTTGATTTTTTATCAATATTACGCTTATGCCAAAGTTTTAGTTTACTACAATGATAATTAAGTCGCATAATATCCTATTTTAAAACCTTTAGGGGAGCCTTGAGAGTGATGTCGAACAAAAAGGGATCACCATCAGAAGAATACCGAAGCGAAACCTTTTTGTTCTGCTCTCTAAGCTCTCGAAGTTTGCCAAGCAACTTCTTTTAACAGACTCGCTGTTCCCCATTCAGTGACGGCCTTACATAAACTTTATCAAATTTAGTGACACCCCTTAGTTTTCCTCCTGAACGTACAGCTCTATTTCTGATGTACTTATTAATAACTCTTATTATAAGGAGCCTGGGCCCATCACCAGCTTTTCCAATACAAAAAAAAACTCAACTGGATTCTGCTGAGTGACCTCTCCCAAATCGCCACTATCCAAAGTCTTTAATAACTCGGCCACATTCTCTCTTTCTTTTTCATAGGAATCACTTTCCGGAAATCCAGATACGACCAGCATTGTCTCATGTTATCTTTGCACCTCCATGCGGTTAAAATAACTGTCAATCATTGAGAGAAGACGTTGCAATACTCTTTCACAAACATAAGCCACCAACTCAGTATTGAAACTAGGAGCTCGTTCCTCCTCCATCCTGGCGAACCTTTTCTCCAAATCTGCCAACTTCTGCTGTAGGTCCGCATTCTCTGATTCCAGTCTGGCAATTTGATCATCCTTTGTTTCTCTCGGCATGTTGCAGTGGATGGTTCAACGTAAGTGGGTGATGACGTAAAAACGTAAAAAACGTAAAAACCTTTTACTGATGACAAGATTAATTCAAAGCTTTATTAAAAAATTAATAATAAGCATCAGTGGCACGGAAACACCACGCGGCGGTTTAACCCCACAGCACCGTACACACTATAATTAGAGAACGTTGGGAAATTTTTTCGTAATTTATGTTCATCTACTTCTATTTATTGTTATAATTCTAACGCTCATTATCTTAAAATAAATATTCACAAAATGCATTTGATTAATTATTGATTAATTAATGACCTAAGATTTGCAATTAATTAATTATTGATTAATTATTAAAAAATTAATTCGATAAAATCGTAAAAAAGTACTAATTAATTAAATTTTATAAAGTAATCATAATTAATGTCTAAAACTTTTAATCTATCTTTAATTTAACGTTTAACCTTTAAAAAAATCGTTATTTACAGAAAGTAGCAAGATACATAAATAAAACGCGCCGCGCCACGTTGTAAAGGTTGCAATATTAAGGTACCACAATAAGAAGTGGTCGATTTCCGACCATCGGCTGTTATCAGAAAATAATGCTAGACGCTGTTGCACGCTGTCCCATGAATATTATTAACGCAAGGCTTCTGAACGTAGTGGTAATGAAGACCGGTTTCTGATGTGTGCAAAGTGTAATTATTAATTAATAATTTTTTATTACTTTTACTTTTTATTAAGTTTTGTTTTAGAAATTAATTGATTAATTAAAATTAAATTAATGGCCCTGAAAATCTAATTGATTAATTATTGAGTAATTATTTGTCCAAAAAACTTAATTAGTTAATTATTAAGTAATTATTTCGGCCCAAGAAGCGTTAATTTTTTATTAATTAATTACTAAAAAAGTACTTTTTTAAACACTAGCACCTGGTAAAATTTGTAATTTATGTTTATCACCTTTTTTTACAAGTAACCTGTGTCAGCCATACGGCTGACAAATAATTATATCTGTATTCAGTGGCGTAGCCAGGATTTTATTTTGGGGGGGGCGGTCTGGGGGGAAGAAAAATTTTCAATGAAACGCCGCAAAGCGCCGCCGCCGAAACAAAGCGAAGAGTTGTGTATGAAGCGAAGCGATTTTTTCCCGGGCGTATGTTTAGACGGAAAAGTTGTGGACCAGTCTGAGATGGACATTATGTGGACTATAGGAAATTTGCGTTTGTTTTGGCCAACTGTTCACTGAATAAAAATTTCTACCAGATGATAATGATTTGTTTATACATTGATCTAATCACAGAGCACTGTTGCACTCAGACTAGTCCACATCTTTTCTGTCTAAACATACGTCCAAAGGAAAAATCGCCCTTTTTCCTGCTCAAATATAATTGAATTATTGGTGGCACTGGAACGCCACTACACCATGCTAACTATAATTAAACAACGTGTATAAATTTTGTAGCTCAAATTTATCTTTTTATTTTTTTATTATTTTTCATTTTCATTATAAATGAATTGTCAATGACGCGGGAGCGCCACACTGCAATTTAGCTCACGAAACCGCGCCAACTATAAATAGAGAACGTAAATAAATTTTGTAGATCATGTTCATCATCTTAAAGTCAAAGTCAAAAGTGTTTATTCCAGTAACAAAAAAAAAACAAAAAAAATTTAAAACAATAAACTGTACGCAATATGCATAATTTTATCACAACACGGCGAACCGATTGCAGCCGCAAAACAATCATTGAAACATGGTTTACTGGAATAAAACTCAGAGGCCTAAAAAGATTAGCACTAATATAAGCCTTTTATAATTATTTCAAAAAATATAATTGAATTGTCGGTGGCACTGAAGCGCCACTACACCATGCTAACTATAATTAAACAACGTGGGTAAATTTTGTAGTTCCCATTCATCTTCTTCTTTTTATTTTTTTATTATTTTTCATTTTTATTATAAATGAATTATCGGTGGCGCGGAAGATAAAGCCCATGGCACCGTAATTAAAGTTTTAAAATCAAACTATAATTAAAGAACGTGATGAGTTTTGTATTATGTTCTTCTTCTCCTTATTATTAATATATTATATTTCAAACCCTTATATATTAAAACCGATGTTCATCCTTCGTTACTGATTGATCAGAAAGAAACAAAAGGCTCTTTAAATAATAAAAAATAGTAGAAAATAGTAGAAAATTCCGCAATAATTATCCTAGGTGCTACTTTTTATTGATAAATAACACGTGTTCTGTTGATAATATTAAAACTGTTAAAATATATATCTTGCAACAAAGTGACTATATACATATGTTATTACGCAGATAAAACTGTAGTTTATTGGGCTATTTTTTTAATTTGATTAAAAAAAGTGGTAGAATAGCTTTGAAAAATGCTCTAAAAATAGAGCAGAAAAAAGGGGTGATATTTCTCCAGGCGTATGTTTAGACAGAAAAGATATGGACTAGTCTGAGTTGGACATTTGTGGACTATAAAAAATTTGCATTTGGATTGGGCAGCTGCCCAGTGAATAAAAATTTCTACCATATGATAATGATTCGTTTATAAATCATAGGGTAGTTATACCTTGGAACAATCTACTCCCGTCTCAAGTAACTGTCGATTCTTTGGATGCATTCAAGAAACGTTTCAAAACTGACTTAAATAAGCGCTCTTTTTGAGCCTTTAAAGTCATTTCAGATCGCCATATTGATATTTTGTTAGAATTATAGTTTATGTTGGCGGCGATTAAGTCGCAAATTTGATGATTTTGTGGATGATTTTGTTGAAAAAAAGAAAAGAAAAGAAAAATGAAATGATGATACAGTAGAATTAAATTATGCATGGACTATGCATAGTAAAATATTAGTTCTGTTATCAGATCATTAAATTAAAAAAACAGTAGTTGAATTTTTTAGCATGATTCCCACAGAGTCCCAAACAACAAAATACTTGGATATAAGAAGAGAATTGGAGAATAACTTATGGAGTCTTCGTTTAAATTACAAACCTGTATAAAAACAAATTATCTATAAAATTGTACCTCATAAATTTTTGATAACTAACTAGAGTGATTTATTTGTATTTTTTAACTTTTGATATTTGACCACTAAAGAAATTTTAGTAAGCTGAAACGTTTTAAGCTTTTAAGTCTTAGAAACGTTTCATTGATGAGCATTTTATAGTTCATGAGATGGTCAAGCAATGGTCTCGGTAAAAAGAAAAACATGGACTTTGCACAAAAATTGCATATGATTTGATTGTGAGTTTAGGGCAATGAATATTTGATTTAAAACACTCACCAAATGCGTTAAATGTTAGTAATCAAAGCTACATAATATTCATCAAATAATAATTTAACCATTTTCCTGTATTATTTATATGAGATTTCTTTTAAAAAGGGATAATAATTTTTATTTTTATATTAAAATTATTACACTTTTTCAAGTTTAAGCCTTATCTAAAGTTCAAGAGTAAAATCTTGAGCAAGTTTAAATTTAAATCTTCAACTCAAGTTAAAAACAATAAAGATCTGTGCTTATTTAAATTAAAATATAATAGGTATTTTGCTTCCCACTAACGTTAAATTTTAAAATCACTTCAGTATTTTGTGAGATATTTATAATTTTCCCTACAAGAAGCTGAGAACTCTGGATAGTAGTGATTTAAGTGAGGTCATTCAGCCAGCTGAGTTTTTGTATTGGAAGAGCTAGTTACCGCCCCAGGCTCCTGAAAATTAAGTTAACAAACAAACACCTTCCTAATAAGGCAGTCCATTCAGGAGGTCGCTCAAGGGATGCCACCAAATATGACAAAGTTTATGACGTCACTGACTGAACAACAGAGAGTCTGTCAAGAGGAGTTGCTTGGAAAACTTTGGGAGCTTAGAGAACAGAACAAAAAAGTTTTACTTCAATATTCTGCTAATGGTGATCCCTTTATTTAAAATAGGATATTTCGCCATTTAATTACCATTATAGTAAACTAAAGCTTATGCCTAGTATAAAATTTTTTTTGTGTGAATGCAAGAAGCCGTTAGCTAACTGCTAACTCCTTAGAGAGCTTGGTGTTCTGATTTCAGGAGATAGTCTTATTTATGGTACTATTGATATCTGCTTTATTTGTGAAACGTGGCTCACTGGAACAACTTCAAACTTAATGATTATAAAAAACAGAAAATTTCATGTTTATCCAAAGGATAAGCAGCAGCGGCGAGGCGGTGGAGTAGTTCTCTCAAAAATATATAATACTATATAATATATTAAGGAAAAATATCTCACTCAGTCTCAGAAGCGAAACGATTTGGTGCCATTTTTTGAACACTTCCATTAATTGTTGTGCGCATAAAATGGCAAAACAACTGCTCTTATTGAGGAATGTGTCGTGTAAATGGGCACTGCTCAAAATGTAGCAGTGCTTTTGCGCATATACTTGTATGCTAACTCAAACGCACTGCATTTTGAAGCACACTGCAATTTATTAGCAATTTAATGCGCATATATGCGCATATACTGCACATAAAATGGCACAACTGCGGGAAACAAAAAAAAATAAAAAAACCAGTACTTAGTTTGCACACTGTACACAAAGTACCAACTTTTAGTATAGACATACAAAAATAAAATCTAATGCAATACATAAATAGATTTTTGTGTATTGTATTGGATTTTATTTTTGTATGTCTATACTAAAAGTTTGTATATTGTGTATAGTGTAAAAACTAAGTAGTGGTTTTAAAGTGGTTTTTTTTTGTTTCTCGCGGTTGTGCCATTTTATGTGCAGTATATGCGCATATATGCGCATAAGATTGCTAAAAAAGGGTGTCCGGAAGTTTTACAATTTCTCTTTAAACATCTCGTGTTCTACATCTCGTCTTCGGAAAACTCGTCTTTTGGATACGATTTTCTAAACGCATTTTCAAAGTGACGAGTTTTCGGCCAAACAATAAAATTTTGTTATTTTTTAGGTTTCGCTTAGGCTTAGGAAAAAAAATAGGTTTTCACTCTTTAATTCAAAAAGCACACTATTAAATACAAATTTACTAAGATAAAGTTTTGTTTAATTAGTAAGTTTCACTTAGGCTTAGGTTTGCAGTTTTTCGAAACAAATCATTAAATATAAAAGTTTATGATGGTAAAATTTAGCTTGAGTTTTAGGTTTTTCTTAGGCTTAGGAAAAATGTTTTTGATCCATTGTTTAAATCGCAAAATACGAGAAACTTGTCTTTTAAAAAGTACGTTTACAAAATCGCATCCAAAAGACGAGTTTTCCAAAGACAATATGTTTAAAAAATGAGCTTTCCGACATTTTTCTACAAAGGTCATTTAAACTAAGATTCATTGGTATTTATTAAGAACCTAGTGCTAGCAAAGAAAAAAAAACAACTTAATATTTAAATTAATTAGGGATTTAAAAGAAAACTTTGTAGGAAACATTGTTTTAACTGAAGATTTCAATCTACCAGGGGTAGATTGGTCTTTAGTTAAAATAATTTCAAACGCACAAAATAAAAATAATTGGTTTGAGTTTTTTATTGAGCTAGGTATGTATCAACTTGTTTCACAACCAACTCGTGAGAATACTTATCTGGATCTTTTGTTCACAAACGATAGGGAAATATTTAATAATGTCACTGTTGCGCCCCCCCCCCCCCCAGTTTTTCACAATCAGACCATGACACTATTTTATCTGAAATTAATCTTAAAATATATGACAGTACTAAGAATAAGATTTAAAACTACATACCTGATTTTTTAAAAGCAGATTATGATATCCTAAATTTGTATTTATCTCAATGAGCTGGAAAACTTTATGGGAGGAATGTGGCACAGTAGAAAATGCTTGGCAAAAATTTGAAGGATATTTTTTGTTGGAGATCAATAGACATGTCCCTGAAAAAATTTATTTACAAACAAGAAGACAATTATACAATATCCAATTCATATAAAAAAACTATAAAATTTACAATTCATAAAATTTACAATTCATACCTGGCGTCTATTAACTTCGGCCACCTAAAAAAATAGCTATAGTTCTGCAAAAACGAACAATAAAAATTTTAAAAAGGTTACTGAGTTCTGTCGTTAGGTATTGTTCTTGGTACATATAACTTAATTTTTTCTTGTTTGCAAACTTTTATAGTTATTATCAAGAATATATAACACAAAAGAATGTCCGACTATACACTAAACTTTTGACCAAAATTTTGCGAAAAAAGTTGCACTTTTAAAATTCGTGTGCGATTTTTCTCATATCAAATTTCGCCATTTTCTGCTAGTTTTCCCGCGCTGCGATTTTTTACACAGTGTTAGTTTTCTCGCAGTGGGACTGCGACTTCTTTTGCACTCTATGCTACTTTATTCGCACTGCGATTATTTTAGCACTGCGAGTCTAACTGCACAACAACAAACGCTGGTAATCATTTTCAATGGAGTAAAACTTTTCAAAACTTGTTTTGTTTAATTTTAAAACGTTGGAGAGTTACTTTATTTTATTAAAACTAAAAAGTTTTAACATTTTAAGGTAGAAAGAATGACTTTTATTGATTTCAACACAAAAATTTCGCTTCGCTTTGTTTTTAATTTTTTTTTTGTGCAGCCAGAATCGCAGTGCATAAATAATCAAAGTGCGAATAAAGCAGTATAGAGTGCGAAAGAAGTCTCAGTCCCAACTGCAAGAAAACTAACACCGTGTTAAAAATCTCAGCGCGGGAAAACTAGCAGAAAATGGCGGATTTTTGCGAGAAAAGTCGCACACGAATTTGAAAGTGCGACTTCTCTCGCAAAATTTTGATCAAAAATTTAGTGTACAGTCGGACATTCTCTTGTGTTATATATTCTTGTTATTAGTAAGAATTTAAATAATTATGTCAAAACCTAAAAAAAACACGTGGTTTTCTTAACAAAAAAGTTTTCTGAACACGTGGTTTTTGTTGAATTTTTTTGGTATGACAAAATATTTCAATATAAAAAATTCTTTGTTACAGCCAGCCAACATTAAAAAAAGCCTGGTAAAAATTTTATTCCACTCTATGGTTTTTTTATATTTTTAACCTAAAAATAACAAAAAAAAACAAAATCAGCTATAATTTTGGCCACCTTTCATGTTTAAAAAAAAACAAAAATAAAAGCTTAAAATACAAAAAAACGATCACATAAAACCAAAAATATCAATTTTAAGGATAAACAAGACATTAAAAAAATTAGGGAGGGGTATAAAGGCCTGTTCATACTTATGAAAAAACGTCCTTTGGACTTTGTCCAAAGGACGTTTTTACATAAGTATGAACCAGCCTTAACTCCACACCATTCCTTGGCTCTCTCCGATATTTTATATCCGACTGCATCCCTCCGCCAAGAAAATAACCTGACTTTTTGTTACAGCATTTCAATAATATTTAAGAAATTACTATGCCAGTTTATTAATAGTTCAAACATAGTCAATTGCGAGTTGGATTAATCCAAGCCGCACAAATGTACACTACGTAATTCCTATTACAGTATCCCTCCGCCAATGGAAATAACCTGACATTTTTAATGTTTTTTAATTTACTTTACACAACTTTTTGAAGCAGTGGTACTTTAAGCCGTGGTAAGTGGTGAGTTTGGTGGCAAAACCCCATTGACTTTAATATTTACTATGTTCACTATATGACTGGATCCCTCCGCCAAGAAAATAACCTGACTTTTTAATGTGTTTCTATATTATTTTTGAAAAATTCCTTCTGGTCTATTCATAATTTAATACAAAATAGTAATTATGGGTTGTGTAACTCCACACGTACACATGATGGTGCAAATCGTGTTAAACAGCTTCTTTCATGTGAATTTTTAAGTGGCCAAAAGCAAGGAAATCTTAATTTGCATAGTTAATTAAACGCATTGCAAAGTGCTTTCAAAGAAAATATTTAAACATGAAAATTAACCATTTTGAGCCTTAATTAGAAGTTATGTTAAGGTTATATATTGCTTCATTCTAAATTTTTTGCAGTTTAAAAACAGAGAAAAAATCTCGAAAATCAGAAAAAATTCACTTTTTGTATGAAAATGTTAATAATGCTAAATAACACGAATAAAAAACTTTGCACAAAAGCATTCCAACGTTCAACATTCGTACAGTTACTTTAACAAGTTCTTTGTGTTTAAAAATAAGCCAATTATCTACACCTGAAATTGGCGGCCGAAATTAAGAAGGCCTGGCCAAAATTAAGTCAGGTTATTTTCTTGGCGGAGGATCTAGTTATAGTGAACATAGTAAATATTAAAGTCAATGGGGTTTTCCCACCAAACTCACCACTTACCACGGCTTAAAGTACCACTGCTTCAAAAAGTTGTGTAAAGTAAATTAAAAAACATTAAAAATGTCAGGTTATTTCCATTGGCGGAGGGATACTGTAATAGGAATTACGTAGTGTACATCTGTGCGGCTTGGATTAATCCAACTCGCAGTTGACTATGTTTGAACTATTAATAAACTGGTATAGTAATTTCTTAAATATTATTGAAATGTTGTAACAAAAAGTCAGGTTATTTTCTTGGCGGAGGGATGCAGTCGGATATAAAATATCGGAGAGAGGCAAGGAATGGTGTAGAGTTAAGGCTGGTTCATACTTATGACGTCCTTTGGACTTTGTCCAAAGGACGTTTTTTCATAAGTATGAACAGGCCTTTATACCCCTCCCTAATTTTTTTAATGTCTTGTTTATCCTTAAAGTTGATATTTTTGGTTTTATGTAATCGTTTTTTTGTATTTTAAGCTTTTATTTTTGTTTTTTTTAAACATGAAAGGTGGCCAAAATTATAGCTGATTTTGTTTTTTTTTGTTGTTTTTAGGTTAAAAATATAAAAAACCATAGAGTGGAATAAAATTTTTACCAGGCTTTTTTTAATATTGGCTGGCTGTAACAAAGAATTTTTTATATTGAAATATTTTGTCATACCAAAAAAATTCAACAAAAACCACGTGTTAAGAAAACTTTTTTGTTAAGAAAACCACGTGTTTTTTTTAGGTTTTGACATAATTATTTAAATTCTTACTAATAACAAGAATATATAACACAAGAGAATGTCCGATTGTACACTAAATTTTTGATCAAATTTTGCGAGAGAAGTCGCACTTTCAAATTCGTGTGCGACTTTTCTCGCAAAAATCCGCCATTTTCTGCTAGTTTTCCCGCGCTGCGATTTTTAACACAGTGTTAGTTTTCTTGCAGTTGTGACTGAGACTTCTTTCGCACTCTATACTGCTTTATTCGCATTTTGATTATTTATGCACTGCGATTCTGGCTGCACCAAAAAAAAAATAAAAACAAAGCGAAGCGAAATTTTTGTGTTGAAATCAATAAAAGTCATTTTTTCTACCTTAAAATGTTAAAACTTTTTAGTTTTAATAAAATAAAGTAACTCTCCAACGTTTTAAAATTAAACAAAACAAGTTTTGAAGTGTTTTACTCCATTGAAAATGATTACCAGCGTCTGTATTTTTTTGTTGTGCAGTTAGACTCGCAGTGCTAAAATAATCGCAGTGCGAATAAAGCAGCATAGAGTGCAAAAGAAGTCGCAGTCCCCACTGCGTGAAAACTAACACTGTGTAAAAAACCGCAGCGCGGGAAAACTAGCAGAAAATGGCGAAATTTGGTGAGAAAAATCGCACACGAATTTAAAAGTGCAACTTTTTTCGCAAAATTTTGGTCAAAAGTTTAGTGTATAGTCGGACATTCTTTTGTGTTATATATTCTTGATATTAACTATAAAAGTTTGCAAACAGGAAAAAAATTAAGTTATATCAAGAATATATAAGAGAAGAATGTACCACTCAATACAAAAAATCGCACCCATCCGTGCATCGGTTTGCCATAAATAAACCCCCCCGGGGAGGGTTTAAGTACCCCCCCGGGGGTACATAAACCACCCCGGGGGAGTATATAAACCCCCCCGGGGGAGTATATAGACCCCCCGGGGGAGTATATAGACCCCCCCCGGGGGAGTATATAGACCCCCCCGGGGGAGTATATAGACCCCCCCCCGGGGGAGTATATAGACCCCCCCGGGGGAGTATATGGACCCCCCCGGGGGAGCATATAAACCCCCCGGGGGAGTGTATATGTTCCCCCCAAATTTAAAAAAAATTTTTTTTTGTGGAAAAGCGTCGCCGCGGCGCGGTTGTCTCGTTGACTGTAGAAACTGTATTTATTATGTAAAAATAGTGTTTATTTAGTAATAAAATTATTTTTTATCGAAATTTTATTGAAATTTCCGTTAAACGTGAAACTTTTGATTTGTAAAACAGTTGTTTTTGTGATAATGGCCGGAAAACCGGGGCTCCCCCGGGGGGAGTATATAGACCCCCCCGGGGGAGTATATAGACCCCCCCGGGGGAGTATATAGACCCCCCCCGGGGGGGGGGCTTATTTGTGGCAAACCGATGCACGGATGGGTGCGATTTTTTGTATTGAGTGGTACATTCTTCTCTTATATATTCTTGATTATATGTACCAAGAACAATACCTAACGATAAATTAGCAACCTTTGAAAATTTTTATTGTTCGTTTTGGCAATAGTTATAGCCAGTTTTTTTTAGGTGGCCGAAGTTAATAGCACGCGCCTTATTTCGGCCACTATAAAAACAAAGTTTAAACCTCCATTGATTTTTAAGTGTAACAGAAATGTTTAAATTTTGCATTGGAATAACAAAAATAGCTGTCGTTTGATTTTTTGACCAAATCTTGGCTCGATTAAAAGAGCCAAAAAAAACTTATCCAAAAATATAAAAAAGGTGGCCGAAATTAAGTCAGCTATCCTATATAAAAATAAAAAAAAATTATGGCTAAAGATGTTATGATAAGCGAGTTATTTGCCGTCGACGCCGCTACCAAATAATCAGAGAAACGGCGGTAAAGTTAAAATGGTCAACGTTTCCCTGATTATTTGGTGGCGGCTTCGACGGGAAATAACTTGCTTATAAAACATCTGTAGCCATATTATTTTTTGTTTTTTTTTATACAAACGTGTTATATTAATAACGTGTTATATTAATAACACGTTTTAAAACAGACAATTTTAATATAAACCAACAAAAAATCAGTGTGATGTCATTATTAAACACCTCAGTGCGTTTCATATTTTCTTTTTAAAAAAATATTTGCGTGATAACGGTATTTTACGTTCAATCTTCAATGTTAGTATGTGGTAGGGTAGTGCATTTAATTTCGGCACTTTTTCGTTTTTCCAATGTAACTTTTCACTGTATGGCCTGATTTTTATCTTTGATAGCTCATTTTAAAGCTTTTACGATACTGCCTTGCGTCATAAAAAATTCACTGTACGAAAGTTGTTTTTTTACTTAATTAAATCAGTTTTTAAAAAAATGGAAAATTGCCAAAATTAAATGTATGCATTTAATTTCGGCACTTTACAAACAATCGATTGTTTCTCAGTCAAAAATCATCATTTTCAAAAATTTAAAAACCTATCATTATCTCCAGACAGTTTTCTTTAATTTAAGCTTTTACTTGTTGTTCAACGGGTAACTGGCAAAAAGTTACAGCTAAAATGCTAAATGGTATCAAAATGAAGAAAATTTGGGAAAAAAGTGCATTTAATTTTGGCACTTTTTAAAAAGACCCCCTTAATCGAGTTTAAGTGCAGTGCTATGACTCCTACACATTTCAACGTTGTCTTTTAACTATTTACAACTACAATTTACCACCCGACCACTAAATTCAACCAGTTTTTACCTACAGAAATAGTGTGCCGAAAATACACTATTTTATTTTATAACGATTGCTCACCACAGACGCAACGTAGAACCACGGGGACTAAAAATTCGGAAAATAGACTAAATTTTACCAGGACAGTTTAATTTTTAAACCAATTTATTGCGTAATCATGAAATGCCCATGTTCTAAAAACGAGTAACATTGTTTTAAAATTATAAATCACACAATTTCACATAAAAATATCATAACATAACAAATAAAAAGCTCACGACAGTCATTTACATATAATTAGCTCTCATTTGAGCTATCAAACGTCGTATTCCGTCCAGGATTACCAAAGATATAGTCCAAAATCAAAAATACCCAATTGGGAAAAGTGCCGAAATTAAATGCACTACCCTATATGTTATGTTTGTTTTCAGTGCAAGGTGTCTAAAATATACCATAAAATGTACGACTCCTGTAAAATAAATTAAGTCAAAGTAGGCCATTATAATGAACCTCTCTATTTAAATGGCACCCTCCATAATAATGGCATAATAGCCATTTTAATTCGCGTGAACTAAAATGGAAAGGAAGCCGTTATAATATGATTTAATTTCATTCCATATAAACTCAAGTGTAATACTGTCCGAGCCGCATGAGTTTTCCCGGCCCTGACAGTATTACACTTGTGAGATGAAATCAGTTTAAGTTATGCTATTATAATGGCTTCCTCTCCATGTTAACTCGCGCGAATTAAAATGGCTACTATGCCATTATTATGGAGGGTGCCATTTAAATGAATGGCCACATTATAATGGCCTACTCTGATTTAACTTTTTATATAGGAGTTGCATATTTTTTGGTATATTATATTTTTTGCTGTTATTAGGCCCAAATAAAAAAATTCGCATGCAAGCTAATATTTAACATTAGCAAAATTTTTGTAACGTACAAATAAAGGAAAAATGTAATTTATGCTAAAACAGAAGTGGAGCCAATTAGAGCCACATCATATTAATTGGGAATATCATAGCCCTAACTGGAGTGCTCACTAATTTAGCTGCGATTTTTTTTAGAACATGCCTTATTCGGGACATTACGATTATGTCCAAACCCTAATTAGAGCACTTAAAAACCCTAATCAAAAAATAATGTGTCTAAGCAATGTATGCAGTAATATGCTTTATTTTTACGTTATATAGATTGATCAATTTAATTCAATAGAGCTGTATCAATTTTTACAAAGAAATTCAAGGCATTTTTTGTGTTAAAAGTTAAATTAATGCTACTCAACCGTTTTTATAACTTAATATTGAAGTTAAGGCTCATTAGTTTTAAGTGCTGACTATTAACAAAAAACTTAGCTGAATAATTACAACAATTAACACCTATGGATTAGCGTTCGTTAGGCGCTGGGCACCATTGTCATATGTTTTCATTGTTGTCATAAATATTCCAGTTTAATTCAAATTAATTAATTAATGCTACTCAGCTGTTTTTATAACTTAATATTGAAGTTAAGGCTCATTAGTTTTAAGTGCTGACTATTAACAAAAAACTTAGCTGAATAATTACAACAATTAACACCTATGGATTAGCGTTCGTTAGGCGCTGGGGTCCATTGTCATATGTTTTCATTGTTGTCATAAATATTCCAGTTTAATTCAAATTAATTAATTAATGCTACTCAGCTGTTTTTATAACTTAATATTGAAGTTAAGGCTCATTAGTTTTA